>APFE030887454.1:42337-61608 GCA_000404065.3 Pinus taeda | reverse complement strand
GGATGGGGCATTAACAATTGTTTGCTTAATCAAATTGAATGCTTCAGATTCTGCCTAACCCCATTTAAAGAGTGAATTTTTCTTGATCATTGCTTGTAATGGTGACACAATTCTTGAGAACTCTGGGACAAATCTTTTAACAAAATTAATTTGACCAAGGAAGGATTGCATTGCTTTCTTATTATGCGGTAAGGATATTTCAGAAATTTCCTTAATCCTATCTGGATCAATATCGATTCCAGATTTAGATACTATAAATCCAAGAAGTTTTCCTTCACTTAATGCAAAAAAGGATTTTTCTGGATTAAGTGAAATCCCATACCTTTGACAATGTTGAAAGATCTTCTTTAAATCTCTGAGGTGATTACTACATTTTTTAGAATATACTGTTATGTCATCTAAGTAAATCACCACTGATTTGTTTGCTAATCCCTTAAATGCAATATCCATGATTCTTTGAAATGTGGCGCCAACGTTAATCAACCCAAAAAGCATCTTTTGATATACATATGTGCCCCATTTGGTTCTGAATGTGTTTTTTAGCTGATCATCCAAATGGACTAAGACTTGGTTGTAGTCGAAGAAACCATCTAAAAAGGACATCAATTTTGATCCCGCAACTACTTGTAATATTTGTTCCATAGGAGGCAGGGGAAAATTATCCTTTTGGCATGCTTTGTTAAGATTTCAAAAGTCAATACAAATACGAATGTCTCTGTTTTTCTTTCTAACTAGAACTAGATTGAAAACACATCTAGAATGTCGAACGGGAAAAATAATTTTGGATTTCAACAATTTATTGAGCTCAGACTTAATCTGACTTTCCAATTTAGGATGGATCTTCCTCAGTTTTTGCTGGACTGGTATTTCATCAGCTATCATTGGGATAGTATGCTGAATGATTGAAGTGTCGTAAGTCTTAAGGTCATCGTAATTCCAGGCAAAGACATTTTTATATTGCTTCAAGAGTCGAACAAAGGCTAATTTTTCTTCTGGGGCCAGACCAAGACCTAACTTGATATTCTGTGGCTTAGTATCCATTCCTAGATTTACTAATTCATATTTCAGAGTTGAACTCTGAAGATTTGAATTGGTAGACATTTTGAATCTGTCTTTTAAATCATATAGGTCTTTTGACTTGACTACAAATTTTCGTATGGCATTATTGGTGCTCTCTTGTTGTAACTGCTTGTCATGTTGGTCCTTATCAATTATCTGATTACTCTAAAATCCTTCTATAGTCAGGAAAATTACAATATCAAGGTCATCGTTAAAAATTCTCCAGTTGGTAACATTATCAAGGATGGAGGGCCTAAATATCAATTCGATTGAGAATCTGTCTGGGCTATAGTCTTCTGAGGGAATGAGCTTGGAAGCTACATTAGCCAGGAGATCACCACTAGCATTTTGGAGTCTGGGGATGGATGAAGTATTGAATGCTATAAAATGTGCATTTAGATCTTGTACTAAAGATTGATAATGCTTTAAATGTCCCTAGAGACAATGTATAGTATTTCATACCTGTTTAATAACAATCTTAGAATCTCCAAAGACTTGTAGATACTTGGTGTCTAGTTTGATTGCTTTGTACAACCCTTGCACTAAAGCTTCATATTCTGCAGTGTTGTTTGTGCAATTGAACTCGAGTCTACAGGTTAGCATGGTTTTATTCCCTTCTGGACTAATTCATACACATCTTTCTCCTACTCCATCATTAGACTTATAACTGTCAAAAAATAATTTCCAAAACAAAGAGTTATTTATAGGACTATCTACAAAATTAACGCATTTAAAACTGTCTGTTTGAGAGAATTTTTCTACTTGAGACAAAACATAATGTTCTAAATAAGGCGAAGTATGAGCATTAAAATTTCCTCCCAAAATAGCTCCCAATTATATTGTTGTTGTACACTATAGGTTCATTTTCTCCTTCCAGTTCTGTCACCATGTATTTTTGGTGTCTTTCTTGCTCAACCTTTATCTGATTTGGTTTACGATTATAAGGGAGCCACATATGTGACCAATCAGTCGCAAAGTATCCATGAAGCTTTTCAGACCAATCCCTGCTAAGAATTAAACCATAAAATTAAGGAATGTTTGCAACTAAAATATCAATGACTTGACATACCTTTGGATTCGATGAGAGCCTTATGGTCACTTGATTTAGTTCACCAATTACTTCAAATTGCGACCGGTCCAGCTAAACTATGCGTACTGCAGATTTTTGAGGTTGGATGTTTAACTTTTCACAAATTGTTTTAGGAAAAATATTAGATGAAGCACCTGAATCTACCAAACAATTATGCAAATTTTTATTGAAAATTTCGAAAGTAAGGAGGAATGGAGTATGGGATTTTGACCTACCTCTAATTAAAGCAATATCATTTGGGTCAACTTTATTTGCCATACTAGTTGGAGGTCTTCCCATTTCATGAGAAGCTTGCGAGATTACAACGGCAGGAAGAGGTGCAACAGGTACTACATGTAGCTATTTCAAAAGTAGTTTTTGTTGATGCTTTAATTTACTCAGTTCATGAAAAGTAATGTTGGCCCTAGTCTTCTTCATGTCTTCAACAATATTATACTCCATCTCATCGGAAATGATCAATGTTTTAGATGGAGTTGATGACTCAGATTGGACTGGGTTTGTTTGAGTCACTTTTGGTGATGATTTCTTACCTGCGACTTTATCCTTGGAAACCGAGCTTGCGTTCTTCTTTTTAGAACTAGGTTGTGGAAGATCGAGTTGATTTCTACTTCTGGTACTGACTGGTGATGCCCTTTGATCCTCTTCGTCTGGAAGAATGAAGTCCCACACTCCCTGAAGTTCTACAACCTCATCTTCATTAATAGGTTCTTCATTGGAAACTTCTTCTTCTTCTCCTTCAGATTCTGCATTTGTTATAGCATTGGGAGGCTTTGGATTAGTTGAATGGTTTCTCCTAAAAGGCTTGTAGGGTTTCTTAGAAGAAGTCTCTGCTACTTGTTTTTTACTGTCAACCATTTCGTTAGACATGGTTTTTAAAACTTTCTGTAATCCTTCGAAATCAAATGGGTCCTTTAATTGCTTTTTCTTAGGATCATCTCTAAAGGCAACCTTCTTAAATTTTCTTTCATCAATAGCATTTTTCTTTTCTAAATCTAAGATACGCTTTTCTACCGCTATCGCTTCCTTCATGTTTTCGGCCAATGTTGGCTTGGCGGCCCTATCAAAAATGATTGCTATATTCAATGGTAAAGCAGATATGTACCATTCACTTCGAACTTCTTCGCTAGGCTTGGAAGCGGTAGGGATTTTATTCAAGAGTTTGTTGAAACGCGAGTTGAAATCTTTGATAGGTTCTCTCGATTCGGTCTTAAGATTTGATAGACCATTGATCAATGTTGTCGTAGACCTATCATCTCCGAACTTTGTTAAGAATTACTCTTGGAAAATGTTCCAACAAGTAATGGATCTTGATGGTAATGAAAAATACCAGGACCAAGCCGCTCCTTGTAAAGTATATGGAAAAAGTCTAATAATAGCGTCTTCTTCTGTAACTCCATTTAAATTTATTGATAACATAAAGTTATTTATGTGTTCTTCTACTAGCATGCTTGTTTCAGGATTAAACTTAGGCAGCCATTTCTCAGGATGGGCCAATAATTGACTCAAGGGCACGGGCATTGTGACTGCCCCTGGATTGTTCCATGGGTTTTGAGCCATTGTTGAACTACTAACAGAAAAAAGCATAGATGAATTTCCTTGTGGTTGGGATGAAGATGTCGAAGTTCTAGTACTCTGTTGAACAACGATATGAAGTGGAGGAGTGGATGGTTGAATTTGCAATGGAGAAGATGAAATGGATGATGATGATGAAAGAGTCTCACTATCAGACCCTTGAGGTGTCTTCCTTGCTCTTTTCCTTTTAGGCAGAGGTAATTATGTTGGTTCAATACCAAGCTTTTCACTCTGTAATTTGGTAAGAGGATGAGAAGGCATATATTGCAAAGTCACACTACCTTGAGATAATTCAGATTTCTGCAGTGATATTGAAAATCCTTGAAGTTTATGGGTCAAAGACTGAACTTCAGGGGGTTCGATAGTAGATTTATCTGAAATGTTTGGGTTTGCAGCAGTGGTTGTTGTTTTCTCAACTTCTCGCTTAAGGTTTAGAGACTCAGAATGCGATGGAGAAGTCGGGGGAGATGTTGAGGGCGATTTACTCTCAGAATGGGTTTTGGATTTAGATTTACTAGCCATTCACAGTTCGAGCCCCCCTTCTAGTGCCAAATATGTTGAAGTCCCAAAAATCGAGTCTACAACAAGGGGGATAACCACCCGATCTAGACCTTTAAAGCAACTCCTTTTCCGTTTGGGATAGTGGATCTGACTGGGGGCAATGGAACCAATTTCCCAATTTGTTTGTGATGATGCTAAGGGATGATGTTTTCCTTCCTAAAAGTTTCTAAAGAGAATTCTTTTAATCTAAATCTAATCTAACACATGCAATTTTATTCTAATGAACGGAAACATCTAATTCTAAAAACTATCATGGGATTAACTATTTACTTATGCGATCTAAAATAGTTTCCAACAACAATCGGTAATAAAAATTATTCAATTGCTACAAGAAAAGAACCCATTAAAAATAAATTGTTGAATTGAGGCTTCTATGATCCATATCAAGTTTATGAGATATTTTTCGGCGTAAATCACATGATATTTCATTTTTTGACGCGTTTCGAACCAACCAGTGCGGTTCATCGTCAAGACAAGTTGAAGAATTAGATCAAGCATTGCATGTTAAATAGTCCAAGCAAAACCTCCAACGGCTACAATTCTTGATTAGGCAATGGCTATATTGACTAATGGCTAAATATGACTAGGGAACAGTTAGACAGACCAGGGGCATAAAAATAATTTAATTTCAATGCTAGTTAGTTATATTATTATTAAATTAAAATTCAAAGGGACATATGAATTTTCTTAGGGGTTTTAAATACGCCGAAACAATTATGATAAGCATATCAAATAATAAGTTATTCATACACTCAACATAAAAAGAATAGCTACCACCGTACAAAAGTGCAAAAATGATAACTAAACATTCAGGGCTTTATATATAAACAACTGAAAATAACATATCACCTTACGCATACGCAGAAATCATTAAGAGATAAAACTACCATTGATAATAAGTCCTACTCATGAGCTTCAACAATATAGATTTATCTTCTCATAATTTAATATCTACTAAGAGTACAGAAGTGCATTTCAGTAGCAGACATTAAACACAAATATAAATAAATCTTGTTCCATTCATTTATCAAAACCTCCTCAGTGGGGCAAAAGTGCATGTTCTGAAGAACTGTTTTTGATACATTTCTGGACCCTTCTCTAAATACATGAGAGGGGTTTAAATACTACTAACTAAAGATTAAAAATAGTTATTACAAAAATATAGGAGGAGGTTTAAATGACCATCCTCACCTAAAGCAAAAATAAATTGAAATTAAACTAAAACTGTATCTAAAGATCAATTATGCATCTTTTTTCTCAAGTCGCAAGTATCCAGCATCGGCTTCAGGAGTGTCGGTTGGCCGACCTCTGATTTTAATTGTCCTATCAAAACGGAATCAGCAGACGTTGACGCTATCTTCTCGGCAGAATTTGTAAGGCACTTCAGAGTCATACACTGACTATGTGGATTCACCAAATATTGCCAGTAAGTGTCCCATTTTAACTTAGTTAAATTTCTTATTGACTCTGCCTTTTCTTCAGCTTTATGTCTCCAACTCGTTTGTAGTTGCTGTGTTTTTGGGAGAAATCCTGGAGCGGTTTCCGATATTAGGTTAGCTTTGTACAAATCTTCATTGACACAGTTAATGATATTGCTGGATGTTGTCGCTGCTTCTTCCGCTGCCTATTCTGCATTTTTGATCTGTGCATCCCATTTATTAAACAAAATTTCTCTGTGGGATTCATTTATCTTGGGCAACCCTGCTTCCTTGCCTTCCTTTGATTCCTACAAATTCAAATAGTCAGAAACTTTCTTATATATTAAATCATAATCAAGTCGCCAATTTATGACTTGACTTGTGATATTGTCACTCATTTTGCAGTGAGAGTTCCATTGTGATATTCTTTGGCAAAGTGTTTCCTGCTGTTGCAAGAGTTGATCATTTAGGGCAAGGGCTTCTGTGACAAATTCTGCGACTTTAGGGTCATCTTTGTCCATTTCTAATGTGGCCTATAAATGTTGTTCTTTTTTGTCCAGACTGCTTTGATAACCCAGCTAGATTTGTTGGAAGTGTTGTTGTAGCTTTACCAATTTTTCTTCTGCTTCTTGGCTAACACTGGCCTATCTTGAATTGCCTGTTCATTATCTCAACATGGTCTATCACCCATTTTACCATATCTGTATAGGAAATTACTTTTGGCCTTACTGCGATACGGTGCAGGAACGAGCATGCTGCTCTGTAAGTGATGCTTTGGATGACCCGCGTCCATCTGCTGTAGCTGTAACCTCCATGAATCTCAGGTTTTCTTCCTCCAGTAGTTTATGCATGCCTTCCCAAGTAGATATTGCTGCTTCTTTGGTACAAGTGGTGTCCGTGAATAATGGATTCATCTCTGATTTTTCAGATACTGGAGCTTTTCCTTTCTTCCCCATCACGTTCTGTGCACTTCTCTGTGTATTGTTTTGCGTACCACTCCTATAAGTTCACAAATAGAGAACTAAGACACAATAAGAAAGATAACGAATGATGGTAAATAATAAGGTGACGAGAAAGCTCTTAATTTTAAAATCACATCAAATATATCACCTTGTGTGAAATAACCCTTTTGCTCAGATCTAAATCATTTATCATAAATAACCATCAATAAACCACTAAGTTGACATTAATGCCCATAACTCAGTATTGGATGACGAGAAATATTTCATCGAACTATGAGCCCCTTTGATTTGCAATAAAGCGATTTTGCGATTTGCTTCGCAATATCGCAAATCGCAATATCACTAATCCTTTTCGTTAACAATCATTTGCTTCATTATGTTACTGCGAGATACGATTTGTGAGATGCTTTATTGTATTTTGCAATATCGGGACGTTTTATCTTAGGTGGCGCTATGATATATGGGATCTGCGATATGCGATGAATCTGTGTGGCTCGCGATCTCACATCTTCATGTTTTTTGCAATTTCAATAATTTATTTATATATGATGCCCTCCATTACCCTTTTGCGATGCGATGTTCATTATTAAGAGAATGATTTTATTTGAGACTTTTCATAATACTTAAGACTTTGCGTTTGTAGATGTTTTTCCTAGCTTTATGGTAACGTTGCAATTGTTTATAGGGAAGCTTTAATACTTAAATTTAAATGTGCACAAAGCGAGGAAAGATGAGAATATTAAGTTTATGATAGTGTGTTTTATTAAAATTGAATTCTAAGCGCTATTTTTTTATTTTAGAAGGGTCCCCATTTATTTGATGTTATTACTAATACTAAATAAAAAAGGGGGTTGTCGCTGGCCACAACAGGTCGGTAAGCCAAGCCACTTCATGGCCTCTGACAAAATGAGGTTCATTTGGATCTTGTTGTCGAAAATGAACTGTAGTGGGGAACCCTTACCCACATTTGGGAGTGGAAAAGGCACTCCTCCTCCTCTAGATCTTTTGGTTCATCCTTCTGGATCTTCATGGTGGATACAATGGCATTGGGCTCCACATCAATAATATGCTTCCATTTGGCATTCCCCTTGTTGGGTTTTGACTCAAAGTTAGAACATCCATCTGATTCTGAAGCCTTTAGCTCGGCTACCAATGACTGCTTGGCCCGACACTCACTTGTGTTGTGAGTGGAGATCTTATGGAACTCACACAACTTTCCTACGTCCTTCTTCAGGTTCACGATGTTTTTCTTTGCTTGTGTCTTTGGCGGGTTGTCCTGGGCTTCCCCACCTTGGCTTTGTCCTTTGTTCTATGGTTTGGGGGCACCTTTCCCTTGCTTTGGATTTGCAGATCCAAAGTCTCGCTTCTTTTGTTTAAACTTTTGCTCGATCTTGATGGAATATCAGTATGTCGTGCCAAGCGAGGAGATGTCCAGGAATTCCATCTTGTCCTATATGTACTTGTGCAGGTAGCGTGATACTTGAGAACCAATTGCTTCTCAAAATCCTTGATACCCAACTTGGTGCGAAGGGTATGAAAAACATTGGTAAACTCTAGCACATCTTGGTCCCTTCCCTATCACATCGTTGTCCGCTTTATGTATGTATCCTCATAACTCCCGACAAGGTAGCACTACTCCTTGATGGCATCCTAGAACGAGTTCCATGTGGGTGCGGTTGAAAACAGTGAGTTCATACTTTCATCCTTCTGCTCACAGTAGGTTTCCCACTAGTCCTTGACATGGTGGGCTACTTTGAGAAGTGAAAAAATGATCTTTTCCCAGATATAAAAATCATGAACGTAAAAATATCCTTCTAGCAGATTTAACCATTTATCTATAGAGTCTGCATCTATCTGAACCTTAAATATGGGAATGTCAAAGTTAACTTGTACCTTAAAGGGTGTGGCGCTTCCATAGTAGCTGTCAGAAGTAGATGTGTCGCCCTTGGGTAGCCACTGAAGGATTTGGGCAAATTTGTCCATCATCGCATTCCTTTATCACTCGAGGGATTCTTTGAGAAATATTTTGATAGGATCTCCTACGCCCTTGTCTTTATTTTCATCTGCCATGGGAGGCCATCTAGATATTCAAGGCTGCTCTTGCAAAGGTTCAACCAGTTCAAGCCCTAACTCCTTATATCCCGACCTCATGGGGGCATGTAAAGAAAAACAGAGAAAGAGAAAACTACTCTGATACCACTGATCCAGATTTAAATAGGGACACAACAAATTAAATATATAACCATAAACAAAAATATGCAGTAGAAATAACACTTCATTAATATCAAATACTAAAGTATGCTTACAAATAGAATGGAAATAATACTAGCTCGGGCGATGGTAGCTTATCTTTGAGAAGAGACGTGGCGGCTACATGCCTCTGAACTGTGTTACAATGAGGCTCGAAGGCCTATTTATTGTTGAGAAACAATGGAAAACCCTAAACATCCAAAAACCTAACCCTAGGAGATGAAGCACCAAACTATAGGTCCCGTTTGGGTAAATTGGTACATCAACTTCCCAGGGTCGTAATGTTGGTATACAGTCTCCGTTTGATGCGAACAATACCTTGTTAGAAAGATACATCCGAGGATTACAACCTTTAAGTGTGAAAAAATAAAGTAAAACCCATCTTGCTCCCGGTTTTCCCAAAAAACTTCATTTAGGGCCTTAAAACAACTCCGGAAGTTTAGGACCTGAAAAACTGCCAAAAATAGTAATTTGTGCTATAAATAAGGAAACTGAAAAACTAAAAGAAACAATGGTGGGGGTCCAAGTGGAATAGGCAGGTGGCCACCAATATCCACATGGATCATTACCATTATACATGCTTTAGGAAAGGAATATTTATCGGAGTGGCTTAATACGTAATACTTTGGCACAAACTATGTATTCCGAACTTTGAACTTCCAAGCCAAATTTTAATAGTTGTACCATTATACATACTTTAGAAAAGGAATATTTATTTGAGTGGCTCAATACGTAATACTTTGGCACAAACCATGTATTCCAGAGAAAATTAATTATAAAGCCAACGTTATTTGACCTTCCTAGCCAAATTTTAGTGCTTGTACCATTACACATGCTTTAGGAAAGGAATATTTATCTTAGTGAAAAATGAAACTTATTGTATTGTGATAATCAAAGGGGACAAATATATTTATAAAAAAATTTAGTTAAATAGTCATTTTTCTAATTCAGATTTCTGTGGTCTATAATATTTTTGACAAAGATTTTTTTTATTACAATCACATAAGGGAAATTAAGGAGAATTCTTGTCGAGTGTTAGCCTCTTGGGCAAATGGTTCAAAAAAGGAACCAATTATGCCCCAAAAGTCTTCAAAATCCTCTCAAGGATCGTTCAAAGTTGAAATGGTCACGGGAGGAAAGCCATTGGAAGGGCGGAAATACACTATCGGGAGGCTCAAAACACTTTAAAAACATGGAAAAACCATTATCGCAGGCTTAAACTAGGCATCACACAACAACCATTAGATCTGGCCAACCAATGGCCCATATTGAAGTGGAAAATCACGTATCAACAGGACATAGGGAACAGTCGAAAGGCAGGTGCATGACATCGCCGATTAGCGATCGTCGATGATCACATCGGTGGGAAGCACATGTTCTATTGTATAAAGGACCGGGGAACGAGAGAATTGCGATTGAGATTTATCGCATCGCAATATCGCTATTGATGTCAACCTGGGGACGAGGCCTAGTCATGGGCATATGTGCGACCCTATGGGCAGACCCAATGTAATTATATGCAATAAATGGATATTTTTTCAAATCCGCGAAAGGCCATTTTAATGTATTTTCTATGTATTTCGCTATGTAACAAAATACACAGGAACCTTGGCAGCGCTAATAGCAATGAAGTCTAGACCCGATGTGTTTTAGAGGTGAAATATATATATGTTTTTAGGTCCACAAAGGCTAGTTTTTTCATATTTTTTAAGGTTTTCGCCATATTGCAAAAATATGAAGGGAACAAAGGGACTGGGCCATCTGCGATAGGCGATAGCGACCCAAAGGGTGGACCCAATGGGTAAATAAATAATTTTTGAAGACTTTTAAAGTCTAAAAGGAACAAACATTGGTTGGAGTTTATAGCGTTACAATGGTTTCTGTGTGAAACAGAAAACACTCATTATTAAACAGTTTGAAAAGAAACCTAGGCCGACAGGCATCTACAGCGTAACAAAGCTTGCCCAACTAGCCCAAAACAGAAATATCATGGGCATCTAAAGCACAACATAGCCTGAATTAGATACATCATGGAGCAACACAGCGCGACACAACCAAAATCAACAGAAGAGATTGTGGGCATCTCTGTCAAGAGAGAGCTCCCTGCCACCGCACCCAAAATATCTGAATGCGGTTATTCCTCTATCAGAAACAGAAAAACCTCCGAGCCATGCCTGCCTATTGAGGGAATTAAATGGCTAAGGGACAAATTAGACAATGTTAAGAATCCAAGCCTTCTAGAGAGCTCAGGAGCATTGTAAAGGGCCTATTAAAGGCAGAAAACTAGATGTAACAAAGGTTCAACTTTTGGAGATTATTCCTCCTCTGTTCCTTCAAGCTTCTCATCTGCATTCTTTAGTAATACAAGATTCTTTTGCTGTTATATGTTCAATGTCCATTTCTCTTCTGTTATATGCTCGCACTCGAACGATTTGTTCAGGTTTTCATTGTGTTTAAGGCCAAATAACTATCATCTTATCTCTGCTTTGATATATTATATTTGCAAGCTTCTTTGCTACTTGTAGCTAGCCATTTATATGTGTTATTATAGATGCATCTGCCATTATAGTCAGTAAGTTCATTTGCTTCCTATAGCCAACCATTCATATATGTTCATGTATGCAATCTGCTGGTACTTTTAGTATTCCCCATCTAACCATTAAATCTACAAACTATTGAGCATTTGTGGTCTAAAGCCTTATGTTATTGTGGGTGTTCATGCATGTCTTGAGTGAGAATAGAGCTGAAATGGTTATCTAACTTGATCCAAACCATCATTTATTCCAATAGTTCAGAGGACAATATTGAAGATTACATGTTACCAGGCATGTCCAATTTACAACCCAGGAGAGTTTCCTAGAGTGCTCACATAATTGGCATCGTTGCTGGGGAGAGGAAACTGAAGCTCAACTTCCCTGGGAAACGATATAGATCCAGCTTTGATGATAGAAAAAGTCTAGGAACCTTTTTGGTTGTAATCATATATCTAGCGACTCTACTGGAGGCTGAACCTCTTGGCGACTCCACTTCATAGTTCTGTCTCAATTTGTGAGGAATACTTGGAGAAATCCTCAAAAGTCACAAGCTAACCCAGTACCTGAACCTGAAAAGATTATCAAATAAAGAAATACATGTTGAGAATATAGCTTCTAATACTAACAGTGAAGAAAAACTCTTAGAGATTCATAAAGTTCCTTATTCTTTAGGTTTTCCTTTTGTTGTATGCTCAAAGGAAAACCTCACCTCCTATCCATCATACTCCTTCAGTCCTATCAATCACTCCTCAACCTTCCATCATTCAGACTACCAGTACTCTTTTAGCCACCACAACTATGGCAAGTCCACATGCACCTCCCAAAATGGAGAGAATCATAGCTGCTAGGTATGGACCTCTAATATTGCTCACTCCTCTGAATGCTATGCCTACTGGAGAGTATCAAAAGTATATGCCTAAGTTCACTGGGACTGAAGGTGTTTCAGCTGAAGAACATCTTGAGTCATTCTATAGCTATGATGATAACCTAGACATTAGTGAAGATGATGTTTGGATGAGAGTCTTTGTCCAAAGCCTAGACGGAGAGGCTAGAAAATGGTTCAAGGAACTGACCCCAACATCTATAGCAGATATTGAGGCCTTAGATGATGCATTCCTAAAGCATTGGGGGGATAAGAAGGATCTCCTTTACTACCATACTGAGATTGGGAACTTATAGAGGGAAAATGGTGAGCTGTTGTCTGATTTTAATAAGAGATTTAACCGCATGTACAACAAGATACTAGCTGAAGTAAAACCCACCGCTACCTCTGCTAGACTCATCTATGCTAGTGCCTTTGATTCTGACTTCTATTTATTATTGAGGGAGAGGCAATGTGCTTCTTTGGCTGATATGCAAGAAGCAGCCTTGGTAGTAGAATCAAACAACATGGCTGCAGAAAAGCTCAAAGGTAATGCTGGTAGAAGGAAAGAGAGGGGCGAGCCTTCATCATCTTCAGATCCCAAGATCAATAAAATGGCCAAGATGATAGAGTCATTAGCCTCTGAAGTTTCTAGATTAAAGGTTGAGCAACATTTTAGGAAGGGAAGAGTTCCTAACACCTTTGCTCCTCCAAATCCAAATCCATATAGAAGACCTAATGAGCAGTTGTAGATTTTGCAAAGAAGCAAAGAGGCCAAGGAAGACGAAAGGGTGAAGGTCCCTTTTCAGAATGCAGTCATGGAAGAAGAGTAGTTGGAAGAAGATGATGAGATCCATTGTATATAAGACAAAGGCGGTGCCACTTTTTTAACCAAAGATGCCTATGAGAAGTCGTTATTCAATGGCCAAATCAACCAATAATGGGATGGTGCAACTATTCTACAAACTATAGATCAGCACCAATATAATCTGAGGTCTATGATGAATAATGTCAAAGAAATTCCTGTTCATAAAGCTACTGTCCCTGCAGAACAACAAGCCAATAAGCAGAAGCAAACAGGAGTTTATCCTATCATCCTCAAAGCTCCAGCCATAGAGGTAAGAGGCCTTAACAAGTCCCCTTCTTCTTTTAGTTTTCAATCAAAAATTCAGAAGCCAAGAATACCTATGCCTTTGATTGAGCTAGTGAAGAATGAGTCCTTCAAAGCATCCATCCTTGAGGATCTTGAGCCTAAAGCAATCCAAGCCTCCACTAACTATGTAAATCTGCAAGATGACCAACTAGCTATTATTCTCAGCCCAATCATTGAAAATTGTGAAGACATCTCCCCATCATTCTATGTTTCTCTGTTTATTCATGATGAAATCCTTCATAATTGTCTTCTGGACACTGGAGCCAACCATAGTCCAATGCCCAAGGCTATCATGGATAAGCTCAGTCTTGACATTACCAAGCCTTCAGTTGGCCTCTACGCAGCTTAAAAAACTAGTTTGCCAGATCACAGAGGAAGAAGGCTCACAGATTTGGGACATGTTCTTTGATGGAACTTGCTCTAAGGAAGTTGCAAGAACAGGCGAAGTCCTTGTGTCCCCCACACAAGAATGCATTGGTTCATCCTTCATATTAACTTTTCAGGTCACAAATGACACAGCAGAGTATGAAGTAAACCTTATCATTCAGCGGGTGTACAAAACCTTCCAAGGAAAACATCCAAGGCTGAAAGCATACATAGATGAGGTGAAATATAGACCATCTCTGCCTGACAATATTGAATGCTAGAAATTTATTGAAGTAAAGGATCAAATCAATAGGCTTTTGCAAGTCTTTGGTGAATTTGTTGATGTGCACATTGACCAAGACAAAGAAACCTTTCATAGAAAGATAAAAAGGGTCAATTTTCAGTTTAATGGCTATTTTCTTAAAAGGAATGCATCAAAGGAAGGAGGAGATGTTTTTGATGGCCATTCAATGGGTTGTTCTTCGAATTTTATTTTAGTTAAGGCTTTCGAGCCTTGGTATTGTAAATATGTTGTTTTCGAGTTTTTATTTCATGCTAAATAGACTCCATGCCCAATGCAACACTAGGAGGAAGATTTCATCTCGTTTTGTAGTAAAGGCATTGATTTGTAGTTCTTGACACCTCACAGGGAGGATTTCATCCCCAGAAGGAGCCAGTGTTAGCCTTATGGGCAAACAGTCTAAAAAAGGATCCAAGTATGCCCCAAAAGTCTTCAAAATCCTCTCAAGGATCATTCAAAGACGAAATGGTCGCGGGAGGAAAGCCCTTAGAAGGGCGGAAATACACTATCAGGTGGCTCAAAACATTATAAAAACATGGAAAAACCATTACCGCAGGCTTAAAATGGGCATCGCACAACAACCATTATATCTGGCCGATCAACGGCTCAGATCTAAGCGACCAATCACATATTGGCAGGACAAAGGGGATAGTTGAAAGGTGGGCACATGACACCGCCGATCAGTGATCGCCAATGATGGGATCAGTAGGTCGTATCGGCGGGAAGCACATGTTCTATTGTATAAAGGACCAGGGAATGAGTGACTCGCGATTGCGATTAATCACATCGCAATATCGCTATTGTTGTCAACCTGGGGATGAGGCCTAGTCACGAGCATATGTGTGACCCAATGGGTAGACTCGATGTAATTATATGCGATAAATGGATATATTTTCAAATCCGCAAAAGGCCATTTTAATGTATTTTCCATGTGTTTCGCTATGTAACGAAATACATAGGAACCTTGGCAACGCCGATAGCAATGAAGTCCGGACCTGATGTGTTTTAGAGGTGAAATATATATGTGTTTTCAGGTCCACAAAGGCCAGTTTTTTCATGTTTTTTAAGGTTTTCAGCATATTGCAAAAATACTAAGGGAACAAAGGGACTGGGCCATCTGTGATAGGCAACAGCGACCCAAAGGGCAGACCCGATGGGTAAATAAATCATTTTTGAGGACTTTTAAAGTCTGAAAGGAACAAACATTGGTGGGAGTTTACAACATTATAGTGGTTTCTGTGTGAAACAAAAAACACTCATTATTAAATAGTTTGAAGAGAAACCTAGGCCGAGAGGCATCTACAGCACAACAAAGCATGCCCAACTAGCCCAAAACAGAAATATCATGGGAATCTACAACACAACGTAGCCTGAATTAGATACATCATGGAGTAGCACATCACAACACAGCTGAAATCAATAGAAGAGATTGTGGGCATCTCTGTCAAGAGAGAGCTCCCTGCCAGCGCACCCAAAATATCTGAATGTGGTTATTCCTTTGTCAGAAAGATAAAAACCTCCTAGCCATGCCTGCCTATTGAGGGAATCAAACAGTTAAGGGACATATTAGACAATGTTAAGACTCCAAGCCTTCTAGAGAGCTCAAGAGCAGTGTAAAGGGCCTATAAAAGGCAGAAAACTAGATGTAACAAAGGTTCAACTTTTGGAGATTATTCCTCCTCTATTCCTTCAAGCTTCTCATCTATATTCTTTAGTAATACAAGCTTCTTTTGTTGTTATATGTTCAATGTCCATTTCTCTTATGTTTTATGCTTGCACTCGAACAATTTGTTCAGGTTTTCTCTGTGTTTAAGGCCAGATAACTGTCATCTTATCTTTGCTTTGATATATTAGATTTGCAAGCTTCTTTGCTGCCTGTAGCTAGCCATTTATATGTGTTATTATATATGCATCTTCCAGTATAGTCAATAAGTTCATTTGCTGCTTGTAGCTATCCATTCATATATGTTCATGTATGCAATCTGCTCGTACTGTCAGTATTCCCCATCTATCCATTAAATCTACAAACTATTGAGCATTTGTGGTCTAAAGCCTTGTGTTATTAGGGGTGTTTATGGATGTCTTGAGTGATAATAGAGCTGAAATGGTTATTTAACTTGATCCAAACCATCATTTATTCCAATAGTTCAGAGAACAATATTGAAGATTACATGTTACCAAGCATCTCCGATTTACAACCTAGGAGAGTTTCCCGGAGTGCTAACAGACATGTTTTGAACCAACTAGTGTGGTTCATCTTCAAAACAAGCTAAGGAACTAGATCTAAGCATCGAAATAAATAGATATAGAGAGAAGCTAACTAGTCGTTAGAATATAACAGCTAGTTTGATGTTATTAATATTTATTTAAATTTTTTTTAATAATATTATGATTTGTTCAAGGAAAAATTACAATTAAGAGTTTAAAAATGAATTTGTTATAAATCACTATTATTATTATTTAAAAAATTATTAATATAATAAATTTAATATCATAAATATATTATTAAAATAGTATTAAAATAATTTTAATATAATAAAAAATATTCCTAAAAAAGTATTATAAAAAAATTTATTATTACAAATATGATTAGATCTTAATTAATAATATTATATAACTAAAATGAGTGATTATTAGGCCAAAGAAAATATATTAAAACTAAAATCGTATAAAATAAAAGGAAGGTTTATATATATATATAGAGGAAGATTGAGCAGGGATCTAACACTTGTTGATACTCCTGCAAACGTTTCTATTCATATTAACATGATTTTTTCAATTTCTAAGTCCTCTCTAAATTTACGATGATGAAAATGGCCAATTCTATCTAAGACCCTAGCCTTTTCTATGCAGATGTGATGATTTTCTTTTCCGCATGTTCTGCCAAAGTCGAGGAGTGAGACCTACCATGATTGATGTCCGCAACATGCTCATAAATCCTTTGATTTACTAAACGACTAGTTTCACCAATATAAGGAGTCCCACATGAACAAGGAATAATGTAAACACCTTTCTCATCTTTGGGGTTCACAAGGTCCTTAACTAGCTGAAGAGAACTTTGAATAGTGCTAAAGGGCCTAAATATTAAAGGAATCTTGTGATTTTTTAAGATCCTTGCAATCTTATCTATAGTCCCTAAATAAAAGGAAAATAAACTCTAAAAAACTAATTCTTTTGATCATTCTTATTTTTATAATAATTATTAAAAAATAATTAAATAAATATTTACCATATAATTATATATATTAGTAACGATAAAGACATAAATGTTTATATTATATAAAATTTATCAGAAATATTTAAAAAGGTTATCCTTTCTCTAATTTATATCTCATATATCTCCATTATCATTGTAGTCTTGAATATGGTAGACATATTAAGATTGTCTTAAATTTTAAGCCATGAAATATGATGTATGATTAAACGTCATAAATAATATAAATAATATTTTAGTTAAAACTAATATTTTTATAGGTGTTAATTAAACTAGTTAATATGGTGCTACTTAATCAATAAGTGATAGGTTCCAGATATCATCTATCACTAAGTTATAGGTGCTATTTAAATCAATCAACATTGTTATATTTTATTTGTGATATATATTTCTATTTTGAGAGTTTGTGGAATAATGTTGGTTGAGAAGATATTATTGCAGGATCTTCTAGCTATATATCTTGTAATGATTATGCTTCTTGATCTTGGGACAAGGGTTCGATTTGCTGTGTCCACCCCCATGATATACAAATTAATATATATGCATATATCAACCATGGTTAATCATGTTCAACGATGGTCAACCATGTTTATTTTTTAATTTATAATATTTATCAGAGGGTTTATAAATTTTGGTTTATAATATTTATCTTAGGATCTATCATAGGAGTTTTTCAATAATAAAATAAACCATAGTCAACCATTGTCCACCATGGTCAATCCTGGCAAATAATGGTCACCATTAGTCAAACATGGTCAACCATGGTCCAATGTCGAATTGTGATAAAGATTGTCTCAATATTAAAATCAACCATGGTCAACCACAGTCAATAATCATGGCCACTTTATGACAAATATTGTCTCTTGGTCCAACTTCACATTGTGATAACCATGCTCATGCATGGTCAACCATGATCCAACATCGCATAGTGACAAACATTGACTCAATATCAAAATCAATCATGGTCCAATGTCTCATTGTGATAAAGACTATCTTGATATGAAAATCAATCACAGTCAACCATGGTCCAACGTCGCATTGTGACAAAGATTGTGTCAATATGAAAATCAACCATGGTCAAACATGGTTGACATTTTTTATTTTAGGGTTTAGAATATTCATCTTAGGGGTCAAAGCATGGAGCTAGGTTACACATTTTGGTGAAATAAGGACACATTTTTCTGAAAAACAGATGCTCGATCGAGCAATTTTTAAGTGCTCAATCAAGTTTTTAAGGTGCTTAAAAATAACTCAATCAAACTATTTTATAACCTGAGTTAACATCTCGATCAAGATTTATGGCTCAAATGAGCTCTTCAACCGTATGCTTTACCATTAATACCATTAATAAAAATTTGGTAAGGTCGTGGGCGGTTTAGTTTTGCTGGTTAACCACATATGTCGCTCGATAGAGGGTTTCATTAACGCTCAAACGAGAATTTTGAATTTAAGCACTTAATCGATCGTTTAAAGTGCTCGATCGAGCTCTTGAAGTAATAAAAATTATAGTTTCAACACCTCTTTAAAATATTTCTCTGCAACCCCATTTTGCACCCTATTAGATTTAGGGAAGAATTTATGCTTAAGTGGTAGAGTTAATGACATTAGATTCGTGAAAGAATCCTCTATCCAATGGCATGTGAATTTGACACTTTCAAATTCATATCATATTTTTCATCTAATTTCATTTAAACGTAGCACTTGATTTTTTTTTAGACAGTGTCAAAGGGGCTCAATAAAATATCAATAACATGCAAAATGAAAAAATTTCAAAAAATACCACTCTCTTCATTTACGAGTCCTCTTCAAAAGGGTAATCTTGGTTTTTCAATTTATTTAAAGAGTTAAAAAAAATATTATGTGAACACGTGTGTCTCCAAAATACAATTGAAAATTACTTCGCCAACTTCGAAAAAAAAAATGCATCAA
>APFE030887454.1:8628-19574 GCA_000404065.3 Pinus taeda | reverse complement strand
AACCCATCACTAGAATTTCAGATCTAGCTTCTTAAGATATTCAACCCAAAAGCATACTCAAGCCAAATGATCTCCTTTTCTTTATATAGGCAAGCTCTTCCTCAAATCATGGATCAATACCACGGGCCAAAACCATAATAACGCAATTCCGTCGGCTAAATACCAAGAGTTAAACATAAGAAACCCCACGTGTGCTTTTCTCTGCCTTGAAGTAAGTGAACTAGGGGTACGCACCTCCTGAACGGGATAACTGTGGGTATGTACGCACTTTATGTAACACCGGCCTGCGTGTACGCACCTTCTTTAAGGTGTACCTGCGTACCCCTTATTTTCTTCAATATTTGAGAGCTGATCATCAATCTCTGCTACTGACCTGTTGTACAGTGATCCATCACCTGTATGGGTTGCCATCAAGGACAACACTTTAGCCATAATGCCAACACACATTTCATAAATTTTCATACTGGATACTCCTGAAGCACAACACCATAATCATCCAATTTTCATACTGGACCCATCAACAACATAGTCACCAGAACACAAAAAAAACAACAAAACTCTGCAACAATAACCAGATCCAACTGCAAATTAAAATATCATATCTCATAATGTATACACTACTATGATGAACCAAACCGGTGTACATATGTGCTTTTACCAAAGCCAACCTGTGTACAGATCTGCAAATATTTACTCATAAAATTGCAGTTGTTCCAGACATCAGCCATACCCAGATCATAACATTCATACAATAAAACATGCGTCAATAATTCAGATCTAGTCTATCCATGATCAAACCACATAACGATACTACATTCCAAGCCTCATGATAGGTACATCCTTGATTCAGATCAAGCTAAGCATCACAAACCCATAACTAGCATACTAGATCTCACACTTCATCAGATATTCAATCCTTGTCCTTTCTTGGCCTAATGATCTTCTCCTTATATAGGTGTAGGCTTCTCTCAATACCATGGTCCAAAACCATGTAGAACCAATACCTTGGACACAATACCTGGGGGCAACACTTCGGACCAAATACCATGGACCAATACCAAAATACCATGGACCAAAACTTAGTTCTCCAACATGTATGTGCCTTTCCTTCTATGAACCTACGTGTGTACGTATATGCGCCTTTTCTTCTGTTCACTCACGTGTATACGCACATTCATCAAGGTTAACCTGCGTATATCTCTCTCTTGACCTACTATACTATGATCTGTCATTTGATTCAGTTGCCACCAAGGACAACACCTGTATCATACCTCTAAGTGAGTTGCCATCAAGGACATCACTTGTATCATAATGCCAACAATCCCCCCCTTTGGACTTGATGGAAACCACCACACCAAGTCACTCTCCCCCTTTGACATTAAGGGCAAAGGGTGGACCAAGATATTCTTTTCCTTGATACACATTCTGCTATCCATACTCCCCCTGAGTACTTGTTAAAATCTCTTATTGAGCTCCCCCTTTGTACATGCCAAGATGTACTAATGCTTCCATGCTCCCCCTAAGCACATGAAAGGTCTGCAAAATCATAACATGACTCTATACATACATTTCCAATGACCTTCCTAAAGACTCATACATACATAAATCTCCCAACCAAGTGGGGATACACCATTTTTGACTCAAACACAAGAACCATTACATCATCCATCCCATGCATAGTGAGGTAACAAGATACATCATATAACTCGCAAAGACCAAGGACCTAACAAGACCATGACAATTATCAGCAGCTATCATACACCATATGATTTGCACTATAAGCATCTTAACCTGCAATCCATTCTCTTGGTCAGTCACCAATCAGTAGCAAGATATGTCAATAAGCATCGTCACCAAGGACTTCTAACCATAATGCCAATAATGCATTATTCAAAGCATATGCTCCCCTTGAGCCTGTGCCAACCATCATATACCATGACAGAACCATTTCCTGAGTCTGTTCTGCTGCTTTTATTGAGAGCTCCATATACGCGACTATGCAACATCTAATTTGCATATATACGCAACTTGTCTTCATGATACCTATGTATGAGATTTAGAACATTGATGTTCCACACTTTCAGCTTCCAGTGAGTCAATATTATGTTTGAGACTCTGCTCTCTTTCTGAGTAAGAGGAGTATTCTGTATTTGTAAGTGTTGTGGCCGTGGCAGAGAACGGCAAGGGATAGCGGAGCTGATGACCACATTGGCTGCGTATGAGAGACACTGCTGATTGTGTGAGCTATTGGCGTTGCTGCTATTCATAACAGTAATTTGTGTTTAATTCTTTCTTGCTTGTTTTTATTGTGGCACAGAGAAATATACTGTATTGGGTGCTGCTAAAAAATTGGAGAGAACAGTTATGTTGTTTTCTTTGAAGATTGTGTTGCTGCATTTTTATATAACCATAACTGGACTAAGATTAAAGAATCTATTTTTTATAAGACTGTAACTAGATCAAGATTCTGATTTGAGTTCTGTGTATCAGTTGAAATTCCAGCCATCCAATTTAACTGCTTTTGTGATTAAAATTTTTTGGAAAATTTTAATAGTGAAAAGGAGTTAAGATTTTTATGGTGCATGAGTGGTGAAAAGGTTTCTGAGATTTAGTGAAAATTGGTGCATTTGGATTTAGATTTGGTGGCATTTCGGTGATTGGATAAAGTTTTTTTTCATCATGGAAAATTTATTGCTTGATACTTATATGAATGAATCCACCAAACTTGATGGAGAAAATTATGTGAATTGGAAATTCAAGTTAATGACTATCTTAGAAGGAAATAATTTGTGGTCCATTGTGAGTGGGGATGAGACCAAACCCACTGTTGTAGGTTCTATCCCAGATTGGGAGACAAGGGAGACAAAAGAAAAGGTGTTGCTGCGTATGTCCATAAAGGACAACATTATTCCTCACATCAGAGATTGCAATACATCAAAAGAAACATGGGATGCGTTGAAGGGTTTGTATGAAACAACAAATACAAACCGGATCTTGTTTTTGAAGACTAAGATTTTATCTTTAAAAATGGAAGCAAATGAAATATAAGAAATTTCATATCTCGTGTCAAAGATTTAAATGAAAAGTTAGGAGATATTGGTGAAAACGTGTCTAATACTGACTTAGTCACCATCATATTAAATGGCTTAGTGCAAGATTATCAAATTTTTGTTTCAAGTCTGTAGCTAGAGAGAAACCTCCTACATTTGATGAATTGACAGGAATTCTTCTACAAGAGGAGAGGATGAAGAGCTTTAATTTGGACTCTAGCAGTTCAGATTTGGCATTGGTGGCCAAAGGCAAATATCCATACAGAGGAAAGCCATGGGACAAGAACAAAGGAGGCAAGTTTCAAGCAAAACAAAAAGGTATGGCACAGTCTAAATTTCCAACCCATGATAAAAGAAATGATGAGTGTTATTATTGTGGAAACCCTGGGCATCATTATAAAGATTGTTATAAAAGGAAATATAATGAGTCTAGGCAAAGAAATAGAAGGCATAATGGAAATTTTGTGGACAAGGATACCTCAATCAATGACGGATTTAAAAATATTAAATTATTTGTTTCTGATGCTGCATTGTCTATGGAAAATGATGATAAGAATGCTTGGTTCATTGATTCTGGTGCGTCACTCCATATGTCTTGTAATAAGGAGTGGTTTGATGAATATCATGAAAACATTGATGGAACATATGTTTGTCTAGGAGATAACAGATCACTTAAAGTTCAAGGTTATGGAGTAATAGGTGTGAATTTTTCTAATGGACAAGAGAAACAGATCCATAATGTGATGTATGTTCGTGATATCAAAAATAATTTAATTTTTGTTTCTACTATTACTGACCAAGATTTGAAGGTGGAATTTGTTAAATCACAGTGTGTAGTGAAAGACATTCAAGATAAGTACAAGGTTATTGCCACAGGAACCAGAGTTGGAGGCTTGTATAAACTGGATGTGACCAGGAAAAGTCATCAAGCATTGGCATCTACAGCAATATCAACAGTAGATTTATGGCATCAAAAGTATGGACATCTAAATCACAAAGATTTAGTGCTACTTCAAAAGAACACAATGGTTGAAGGTCTTCCTGTCTTGAAGAATGATCATGTTGAATGTGAAGCATGTGTACTTGGCAAGCAACATAGGGAGGAATTTCCTATAAATAAAGAAAAAAGGCAAAGGGAAATACTTGAATTAATTCATATTGATGTATGTGGACCTATGCAAACTAGATCTATTGGTGGAGCATGGTCTTTTCTTATTTTTGTGGATGATAGATCTAGGTATACATGGGTTTATTTCATAAGAAAGAAGAGTGATGTTTTTGAGTACTTTAAAGAATTTAAGAATATGGTAGAAAAAAAAACTGGTAATTACATCAAAATTTTGAGATCTGATCAAGGGGGAGAATTCAAATCAAGAGAATTTAATCAATATTGCAAAAGCAATGGGATTCAACAAAAATTTACAGTACCACATACACCTCAGCAAAATGGAGTTGCTGAGAGGAAAAACATAACACTAGTTGAATGTGCACGTAGTATGCTTCAAGGTAAAAATATCTCTAATGTTTTTTGGGCTGAAGCCATTAATACTGCGTTTATTTGAAAAATAGGAGTCCAACCAAAAGTTTAGAGCTTAAAACACATTTTGAAGCATTTTATGGGTACAAACCAAAAGTGAGTCATTTAAGAGTTTTTGGTTGCAATGCATTTTCTCATATTCCTAAAGATGAAAGAAGAAAACTTGATGCAAAGTCAATTAAGTGCATATTTATTGGTTATTGTGATAATCAGAAAGCATACAAGTTGTTTGATCCCGATACTCATAGATTGCTTGCAAGTAGGGATGTGGTGTTTCATGAGAATGCAAATGAAGGTGATAAAATAAATAATACTAGTGTATGGCATGATATTGATGATTATGTCAAATTAGATACAAGTGTTGAACAAGAACAAGAACAAGCACAGGAACAGGTACAAGTTCAAGAGCAAGTAGCATCAAGCAGTCATGACACTCCAAAGAGAGGAGAGGAGACTTTGCAAAGCCAAAAGAAAGATGAAAGTAGTAAAACTCCAAGAAGGTCATCACGTCAAAGTCAGGTACCTGTAAGGTATAAAGATTATGCATTAATGTCTCTTGTTATGAATGTTGTAGAACCTTCAAGCTATGATGAAGCTAAAGAATATGAAGAATGGAGAGATGAAATGAATGAAGAATATAACTCTATAATGAAGAATGACACATGGGAATTAACAAAATTGCCTAAAAAAAAAGTTCCCATAGGATGAAAATGGCTTTATAAATCTAAATTTAATGCTAATGGAAATATTGATAAACATAAAGCTAGATTGGTTGCAAAAGGATATTCACAAAAGCAGGGAATTGATTATGAAGATACTTTTGCACCTGTAGCTAAGATGAACACAATTAGAATCATGAATGCATTAGCTACAAAATATAATTGGAAAATGCATCAGTTAGATGTCAAATCTTCATTTTTGAATGGTGATTTAAAATAAGAAGTTTATTTAGTTCAGCCTGAAGGGTTTGTAAAACAGGGACAGGAGAATTTGGTTTGCAGGTTAAAGAAAGCTTTATACGGCTTGAAATAAGCACCAAGATCGTGGTATGTGAAAATTGATTCTTTCTTTTATGAGAAAGGTTTTATGAGAAGCAAAAATGATCCTAACTTGTACATCAACGAAGATGAAGGCAAGAATGTTGCTTTAAAATTTGTATATGTTGATGATCTTATCATAACAGGAAATGCATGCAAGGTGATTGAAGAAATTAAAAATTAGTTGTCACATGTATTTGAGATGAAGGATCTTGGTGAATTTCATTATTGTTTAGGTCTTGAAGTTTGGAGGGAACCTGATAAGACACTAATCACACAAAGAAAATATGCAAGGGAAATCCTTAAAAGATTCAATATGATTGAATACAAGGCAACATCTACTCCTTTAGAATAGAATGTCAAATTGTGCAGTGATGATGGAACCAAAGAGGTGAATGGAACTATGTACTGTCAACTGGTGGGAAGTCTGAACTATCTCACCACTACCAGGCTAGATATAGCATATTCTGTCAGCATACTTAGTCAGTTCATAGCTAAGCCTTGTGAAAGCCGCTAGAAAG
Source organism: Pinus taeda (assembly GCA_000404065.3). NCBI lineage: Eukaryota > Viridiplantae > Streptophyta > Pinopsida > Pinales > Pinaceae > Pinus > Pinus taeda. Next base: position 13,429 of record APFE030887454.1, on the reverse strand, counting down.
CAGCAAAGAAAGTCCTTCGATATTTGAAAGGAAAACTTAATTTTGGTATTATGTATACTGATGAATTTGATGTTGAATTGGCAGGTTATTCTGATTCTGACTGGGCAGTAAATCTAGATGATAGGAAATCTACTACTGGATACGTGTTCAATCTTAGTTCAGGACCAATATCATGGAGCAGTAAGAAACAACCAATTGTTTCATTGTCATCCATTGAAGCTGAGTATAAAGAATTATGCAGTGCTACCTATGAAGCAATATGGCTTAGGAGGATACTTGAAGATGTTGGAGAAACACAACAAGCACCTACAGTAACCAGATGTGACAATCAAAGCACCATCAAATTGGCAAACAATCCTATATATCATGTAAGGACAAAACACATTGAGACACAACATCATTTTGTAAGAGAAAAATTGCAATCAAAAGAAATTGACCTATCATATTGTAATACAAATGAAAATGTGGCTGGCATATTCACCAAGCCTCTTGGAAAGGCTAAATTTGAAATGTGTAGAAGTAAGTTGTGCATTGTAGAAAATCCAAATTATGTTGTAAGCCTAGCTGAGACTTAGACCAACAGGCATATCAGATGTTTGTTATATAGTTGGAAATAAGGGGGAGTGTTAGAAGGAACCATAAGTAATTCCAACTACCCAGAACCATGATTCAACAGTGATTTTAATGCTGGTTCTAGAAATTGTTGACAAAGGGGCAAACTTCTTCAGGAAGCCACCGCCCGATTTGATATCCAGAACCTTCTTCATCCTGTATAAATACCAGTTAATCGATGAATGGAAGTATGTCGTGAGTTGTTGAATGTACTTTCTGTTGTGTCTTTATGTGTCTCTGTTCTCTCTGATTAGAACATGGCAGTGTTTTCTGATAAACAAACTCTAGAAACTAGTGTTTTGCCATTGGCAAATAAAATTAAGGTAATGTCTGACTAATTTGAGGGCGCATATAAAAATTGGGAACTGGAAAATGATGAAATTTTCTTACAGATTGTAGCAACACAAAATGAGACTAAGGAGATCACTGAAATTTGATTAATTGCAAAGAAACCACGAAAGGTGTACAAAGGAAAACCTATTGTCTTCATTAGGCATGACATATAATAATTTCTGCATTCGACCAAAGGTTTTATTTGAAAAGATTGAGTTGGAATTTCAATTGAATGAATCCAAGGAGAGGACAAGGGAATTACTTGAAAATTTTGAAGATCACAAGAATTTGTGGGATTCCAAAAAGCAAAAATTGCAAGGCAATTCTGCAGGGTTAGAACGAAGAATAATTCTAAGGATAATGAAGGGGAATTGCTGTGTCAGAGAAATAGAGTGTCGAGGGCTAAAGTAGAGTCCTTGAAGGCCCAATTGAATGAGAATATCAAGAGAATAGCTCAAATTCAAGATGAAAGGGTTCAAAATGAGAGGGTTCTACAACAATAACGAACATAAAAAGTTGATTTGCAATCCATCTTGAATGATTGCAAGGGAAATACTCTGGATTTGCTCAGAAAATTGGAGACAGGCAATTGTGGGTTTCTGAAAAGAATAATTTGAAATGTACCATCGCAAAGCTGAGATAAAAACATGATTTAGGCTTCTGAAATGGGATCACAAACCCAAAAGAATAAAGAGCTAACTATTGACGCATAACTCATTAAGTTCCAAGTGAATGTTAGGTAAACTTGACTCGGGATAGAGTCAAAAGTTGACCAAGTTAAACAATGATGGTTTTGGGGCACATGGTCTTGTGCACCCATGGTATTCTACCCGTGGTATTATATGTAATGGAGTCTATAAAAGGCTGGAAGGACTTCATTGTAATGAAAAGGCCTGGAGGTGAGCGGTGAAGGCTCACTTGGCTAGATTGGCCAGGGTTTTGGCCAAGGATAATGAAATTTCATTATGATTGGTTTTTCCCCAGATTTGGGGTTTTCCCAGATAAACATGTGTGTTCATGTGTTTATGGTTATTGTTGGTTATTTTTTATATTTGTTCCTCTCAGTGATTCTCCGTAATTAATTTGTGTTCTTGGATAAATTTCTTAACAATTGGTATCAGAGCCATGGTTGAGAGTTTTGGCTTTGAATGTACGCCTTCAGTGAAGTATTTATTTTATCCCAATGGATAAAAGGATTAGCACAAAAGTTTGTTGTTATTGCTCGTGAGATCACCGTTGAAATGGTTAAAGAGATAATTGAATTTAGATGTGGTATGAATATGGATCAATGATGTGGTCAGGGTCTGCGTTGAAGGACTGAGATGGGCCATTGGGCTTCAGATCTGATCAATTGGATTTCTACATGCCTAATTGCTTAATCATATATGTAGTTGGATTGATTACACATGAAGAGGTTGAAGGACGAGAAGCATCGACAACAAAGTCAAGGAAGTATGCAAAGAAACTTGGTTAACGTGCGTGGGACTCATGGGATGAGAAGATCTGATGGGATCAGGAATCGAACCCGTACCTGTTGAGAGAGGATCGATCAAAATCACAGCAGCAATAAACAAAAAAAAAATTAATGAAGTCAAAATTATTGCATGTAAATGGGCATACTACTGTAAGACGTGGTAAGGCATGTGTACCCCTCGGTAATCACCAGTAAAGTCTGGGTTAGACCTAGGTGATAGGGGGGATGTCGGGTTAACAATACCCCGGGTAAAAAATTTGAGGGGGGTAAGAGCTAGAGGGAGCGAGATTGTCTCACTTAGCAGGTTTGGCTGGAGTTAGTCAAAGAACCCCAAGTCAAGTTTAAGGAGGGAATTGTTGTGTGTGGAGCATGATTGTTCAGAGGTCTTTGTTTCAGCCGGATGTATAACCCAGGAAGTTTGTACACCCCTCCACGCGGGGGGTGCGGGGGGGACCTGTCCCCCGCGGGGGCCGGGGGCCTGATCCCCTTGGCTGGGGGGTCCGGCGCCACAGCGGTCCCCTGGCGGGGCTCGGGGGCAACGCCCCGAAGCTAAAAATATATGTAAATTTGCCTTGTAAAAGTATAGTAATTTCTAGTGAATCTGGGCCATTCATTAGGCAGATGATTTGACGGTAGTACTTATGTTTAGTTTAGGGTTTTTTGCCCTAGAAGGCAACCCCTCTCTTTGTATGAGGGTATTTTATTTGAGGCGGCGATAGATGTGTATTATATATGTGTGAGCAGAAAAAAAAGAGGTGAGACTGTGAGAGAAAACAAAGGATATTACAGCGGATTTGTTATAGGTTGTGTCTCTTCATTTTGCTGGATAATAGAAAGGAAGGACTGGCTGTTCAGGGTGGACGTAGCCCAAATTGGGTGAGCCACGTATATCTGTGTCTCTCTTGTTTTATGCGTTTTCTGTGTTTATATTTCTACAATATTTTATGTGTTCCATTGCTCCATAATATATAATTTTCTAACTGTGAATGCATTGGAATATGAGCTGAATGAATCCTGAAAGAGTAGTCTAGAATTACAGAGGAAGAATGAAGATGACTGACATTTGTGGGATAAGCAAAGGAGTAATTTAGAAAGTACTCTTAAAGAGTTAAAAAATACATGAAGATTTGATGTTACAATGGTATAGAAAGAAAGCAATTGAAGAAAATTACTGTTAAGAATGTCCTCTTTAGAATAAATGAAGGAATCTATTTCAAAAGGTGAGATAAAAATAGCTAATTTAAGGAGTCAGATCATGTATTAATGTTATTTTATAACCAAAATCATTTTATTTGTAAAATGTAATCAGAATTGGATAAATTGTATTTTCATATTTTTATGGCTACAAATTAAAGGATTCTAATATTTCTTCCCTAAATTAATTAAGATTCCATCAAAGGCAAATCGTAGTTTTTCTACTCACAAAAATAATGCCTTCTATTAATATGGCAGAAGATGTTTTTCTTTTAATTTGTTTTTTAATAGGTCAAAATAGGCATGAAATTAATGAATGTCCTTTCTAAGCAGGGACTTGAACAAAGAAATTCACCGCTCCAAGTAGAGGTTTATGTAATGTTTGTGTTTTTGCTATTTCTTTGTTTATGTTATTATAAACAGTTTGTTCCTACCATTTTTTTTTGTATTCTAAACTGTAAATGGTTTATTTCTATTTTTATTTTTATTTTTTCCTACAACTATTGTTACTGTTAATCCATGCTTATTTCTATTTTTATTTTATTTTATTTTCTACATCTATTGATTATTGTTTTTCCTAAGGCACTTCTTGTATAACAGGGTAGATCGCTGGAAGATTAAATAGCTGCATAGGCTCAAGTTGAAGCTTAGATTTATTTTTTGTATGTAGAAAATTTGCAAATTAATGTTTTAATGTTTATTTCTATGTTAATTTGTTAACCACAAATAGTAAATTAGACTAAACAACTTTTTCTTTTTGAATCTCCAAGCACAAAAATATTTAAAAGTAAAAAATTATGTTTTTAATGATTTCTGGTGAATTTGTGTTTTTAAATATTTATATTTATGTGGGAAATTAAGGCAGACAACTATAATGACATGCAACTATGCAAGAGAGCAAGTGAATAAACATAATAATTCTCACTACTCTTCAATTAATTAAGAAAAAAATCCTTTTCCAATTTATATGTAGTTTTAAAGTTTATAAAACTAACTCTCTTTAAATATTAAGGTTAACACATTTCTACAATTATGGTATTTACTGACTTTTACATATTTTACGCTCAACAATTGATTAATTATAATGAAAAATAAAAAAGTATAATATGTAATTTTATTGTAATGTGTACAATTTTTTTTTCAATTTAATTTAATTTTATATTTTCACATATTTCATATATTATATTG
>APFE030887448.1:81218-102981 GCA_000404065.3 Pinus taeda | reverse complement strand
GGAAGAAAAGAAATAAGATTCGGTAGGATATCCTTTCATAATATTCCTCGAGGAAACCCTAAAGCAACAAATTAACGTGATGGGGAATTAATTTGCCTAGATCCTTCGGTGGTTACCCATAGGTAACACATCTTCACCCAACAACCACTTTGGAGGTGCCACTCCTTTTATGGTACAAGTTAACTTTGACATTCCGATATTTGAAGGCCATATAGATGCAGACGTCATAGATAGATGTTTAAATCTATTGGAAGGAAACTTTTTAGTTCATAACTTTTCTAATTGGGAAAATATTACTTTTGCACTCCTCAAAGCCACCCCACATGTAAAGGACTGGTGGGAAAGCTACTGTGAACAAAAATACAAGAGGCAATCCTCACTATTTTCAGCCACACCTACTTGGAATTGTTTCCAGGATGCTATCAAGGAACAATATTACCCTATCAAGAGCTATGAAGATAAATACATAAAGTGGACAGCGCTATGACAGGGAAGGGACTAATATAGGTATCTAGTATTTTGAGTAGAATTTGTTACTCAAGTACCGTGGCTATCTACATATGTACACCCACAATGATATGGAGTTCCAAGATATCTCTTCGTTGGGTGTTTCCTATCTACACACTATCAAGATCAAGCAGAAATTTAAATACAAGAAGCATGACTTTGGATCTAAGAATCTGAAGGAAGGGAAATGTACCCAAAAACTTCATAATAAAGGACAAATCCAAGGTGAGGTAACCAACGACAAACCATTAAATTTGTAAGCAAAAAGCAACACCACAAAGACAAAGAAGGACATAGGGAAATGGTGTGAGTTCCATAAGAGCCCTACTCACAACACTAGTGAGGGTCGAGCCAAGGGGTTACTGGTGGTTGAACTAAAGGCTTCCAAATCAGATGCATTTTTTGACTCTAAGCTAGAAACTAAAAGGGGAAATGACAAAGGGAAGCAAACTGTCAATGTTGAACCTAGTGCCATTGTTCCCACCAGCAAGACCCAGAAGGATGAGGTTGAAGATCCAAAGGAGGAGGAGAGGATATTCCACTCATAGATGTGGATGAAGGGTTCTTCATTGTAGTTCATTGTCGATAACGAGAGCCAAAATAACCTCATTTCAGTAGAGGTCATGAAGCGATTCAACCTACCGACCTAACCACACTCATAGTCATACACCATTGGGTGGCTTCACCAAGGGCTAGATCTCTGCATCGGCCAATAATTTCACCCTGCCTACAACATCAAGGACATCAGAGATGAGGTGTTTTGTGATGTTTCTCCTCTTGAACTTTGTGATGTATTATTAGGTGAACCATACCTATGGAAGCGACATGTTGTGTATGAGTCTATGCCTTGCACTGATATTTTTACTTTGGGGAATAAGTTGTATAGGAAACCAGAGGTAGCATTGCCTACTGACATTTCTTTGATCACTACGAAGCAATGCAATAAGATCATTTCCTAGACTAGGAAATTTGTTTTCCTTATGATTCATCCTCAAGGGAAGAAGAATATTATGGGCATGACCTATAGACAGGGCTCCTCTGCAGAACAATAGGAAATGGAAAAAGTTGTCGATGAGTACAGGGACATCTTCACCTCACCCATATGGATACCTCTACAGTCTTAGGTCAAGCACTCCATCAAGATGACTGCAGGCATGCCACTACCTAATGACTTGATCTATTGATGCTCTGTTCTAGATGAATTCAAGAGTCAGATGCAAGAGCTTTTACAATAAGGGCACCTCATTCCATGTTCATGTCCCTGTAGACGCCTGATGTTGTTGGTACAGAAGAAGGATGAGACCTAGAGAATATGTATTGAATATCAAGCACTAAACAAGGTCACTGTTCGAAATAGGTATCCAATCCCACAGATTTATGAGCTTCTGGACCAGCTCAATGGGGCCAAATATTTCAACAAGATTGACTTGAAGTACGGTTATCACTAGGTTCTGATTGAACCATCTCACGTGTGGAAGATTGCCTTCAGATCTAAAGATGGCATTTTCAAATCGCTAGCCATGCCTTTCACGTTGACGAATATCCCCGAAACCCTCATGAGGCTGACAGATGACATCTTGCGACACTTCACCAACTCATTCGTGGTGGTGTATTTCGATGACATTCTGATCTTCAGCCAGATTTTGGAAGAGCATATTCACCATATTCAACAGGTCCTCCAGACCCTGCAGTAACACAAGTTGTGTGCCAATTTGGAGAAACAGACTTTTTGTAGGTTTTAACCATGTACAGAAACTACCTATAGACAAATTCTAAAAAACAGAAAATAAACATTGATGTGAATATAAAGCAAATATATATATATTTTCCCTTAGATCCCAATACTATGACGACGAGATTGATTTTTAATTATGTTCATTTCAACCCCATACTTGAACACAATCTCTGCAACTAAACTATTGCCTTGCTTGCATGAGTGACTTCCATGTATTCTACCTCTATAGTTGAAAGTGCCACTAGAGACTATCTCTCACTCATCCAATTGACTGCACCTCCAAATAGGTTAAACACATACCCACTTGTAGATGTTCTTCGATCTAGATCTCCATCTCAGTCTACATAAACAAATCCATGGATGTAAAAAACTCTCTCCAATCTTGGTCTTCCTTGGTAGCATAGACCATAATCACTATTGCCACATAAATACCTAAAAACCTGCTTCACTATTGTCCAATAATCCTTTCATTATTTTTACATAAGCCTGTTGAATACCCCCACTACATGTGCAATGTATGGTATATTAAAGACCATTGGATACATCAATCTACTAACTACACTTGCGTATGGAACATGGGACATGTCATATTCCTCTTCTTGTTTCTTGGGACACTCTTCAACATATAACTTTACACCTATAGGAATAAGAACCTACATCAGTTTATTGTCATACATATTAGACCTGTGTAGTATATTGTGTCAACATACTTCCTTTGGTTTAACCAAAGCTTCCTATTTTCCTAATCTTGTTTAATTTCCATGGCCAAAATATAGTTTGTAGCACCAAGATCCTTCATGTTTCTTTGGAGGACAATTGGGTCTTCATATCCTAGATAATTTCTATGTCATTTACAATTAACTACATATCATCCATGTACAAGACTAGATAAATAACACAGTCACATATTAATTTAAACTACACATAATGTTTTGGTTGGCTTCTAGTGAAGCCAAGTCCTCGAATATATGTATCAAATTTCTGATACCAAATCCTTGGTGACTATTTTATTCCATACAAATATTTTTTTAACTTGTATACCAGTTCTTTCTTACCCTTCACCCTAAATCCTTTAGGTTTCTTCATGTAGATATCTTCTTCTAGATCCCCATGCAGAAATATTGTCTTCAAATCCATCTATTCTACATCAAAATAAAAAGAAGCAATAATAAATAAAGGTAATCTAGTAGATGCTACCTTAGTAATAGGAGAAAGAAATATCACCAAAATCAATTCCCAACACCTGGAAATAACCTTTTGCTACCAACTGAGCTTTTTATTTCTCCACCTTTCCTTCTGCATTCATATTATTCTAAAACACCCATTTTCTTCCAATGGGTTTCCTTCTAGGTGACATCTGCACCAGATCCCAAGCCTCATTGTTTTTTCCAAAGATGCCATTTCATCAATCATGGCCTCTTTCCAATGTTTTCCATCCTATGAATCTACTTCCTCCCTGACAGTTCTCGGATCATCATTAGTAATAGATAAAGACAATTTTGAACAGAAACTAGATGGACTATATATTTTTGGCTTCCTTCTTTCTCTAACTGATCTTCTCACAACGATATATTGTGTCTCTTCATCTTTTGATTCTTGTTCCGTTGTAGAGTCCAATTCTTCCTCCTTTGGCTCAAACTCTTTTTCTCAGGTTCCTTTCATAGGAATTGATGTCTAATATCATCTTTCACCTACCTAAACACCACATCTTAGTTGTACACAACCTTCCTTGTTTTTGGGTTCCAAATCTTATAACCTTTTAAACCATCCTTACACCAAATAAAGATGCACCTTTCAAATTTACTATCCAACTTGGTTCTTTTATCCATTGGAACATTTACATATGCATCACAACCAAATACCCTCATATGAAAAAGAGAGGGTTTCTTATGAGTCTATACCTCGTGTGGATTCTTATCCTCCAACATTGATGAAGGTGATCTATTAACTATGTAACATGTAGTCTCCACCGCCTCTGCCTAGAATTCATGTCCCAAATTGACACCACCCACCATGCTCCTTTCCATTTCCATCAACTTCATATTCATTCTTTCTATAAATCCCTTTTTCTGGGTATGTATGGAGTAGTCTTCTACCATGCTATACCACACTTCTTACATAAATATTCAAATTTCTTCTTACATCACTCCTCGCAATTATCTGTTCTCAACTCCTTTATCTTTTTCTCTGTTTAGATTTCCAGTGGAGCCTTCAATTCTTCAAACCTGTCAAAGACTTCAGATCTCTTCCTGAGGAAATGTATCCATGTATTCCTTGAGATTCATCCATAAATGAAACATAATACACATACTTACCTATTTATGGAACCGATACAAGTCCAAGCACATCATTTTGCATAAGATCTAATATCCCTTTCGCCCTCCTAGCATGAGAAGGGAAACTCACATGATTATGCTTCCCATATAAATAATGTTGACAAAAATATAAATCCAAAGATCAATTAGACATACCTTCTACCATACCATTACCATGAAGTATTCAAAGGCCATTCTCTCCAATATGTCCAAGCCTTTGATGTCATACCATGTTCTTTTCTCTAGAGAACACTAGGTTTTTTGCTCCACTTTCAAGAACCACAAAACTATTGCACCCATCAATAACAGTACTACCTAGAAGCTTTTACAGAGTTCCAATCCCAACTTCCTGCATCAATACTAGTGCTCCCTAAACCATCTTGTGGGTGTCTTTCTCAAAAACTATATTTACACTTGTATCATCCATCTTGCTTATATAAATCATATTTATGGCCAATGCAGGAAAATGAGGAACACCTGGAAGTGTTCTAATCCTTACACCTTGGAACTTTAGCTTCAAATTTCCATGTTCAATGATTGTAACCTTCATTTCATCCCCTTAGAAGACATCACCGCCATCATATTTCTCATACTCACATAACCACTCCCATTGGGGAGTGAAGTGAAAGGATGCACCTGAGTCAATCAACCATGCCTAATGATCTACGTGTGTACTTGAAGAAGAAGCCAAGTACACATCCCCAAATTCATCTGAGGTGGTTTTCACCTCTGCAGAAGGAGCATCATCAGATCCCTTCCCTTTCTCAGGAGATTTAGATCTACAGTCCTTTTTGAAGTGCCCTTCCTTTCCACATTTCCAACATACCTTTACAAGTTTTCTTGGAGATTTACATCTCCCTCTATATTCAGTTCTCCCACTCGAGGACTTGTTTTTATTTATTTTCTTAGATCATCCTCATACAGACAAGGCATCTCCATCCTGGCTCTCCATATTTTTCCATCTCATCTCCTTCGACAATAAGGATGAGACTATTTCATCAAACTTGAAGGTAGTTGTATTGCTACCTATTGCAACAACCTGACTATCCCACAAATCTGGTACATAACACAACAAACTAATCCACTTATCTTTCTCTAAAATTTTTATATCAATAGATAACAAACGACTTACCATATTATTAAATGTGTTTAGATGTTTTGTCCTAGTGTCTCCATCCTTTATCCTCGGGTTATACAATTTTTTCTGTAGGAACAATTTTTTCACCATAGACTTAGATTGGTACAAAGTCCCTAACTTCACCCACAAATCCTTCATTCCAGCTTCCCCTAATACATTCAACAATAGTGAATATGAGATACACAACTGTATTATGCTCTTTTCTTTCTGAACCAGCTTTCCCTGGTCTTCTATTGAAATTTTCATTGGTGTAGTACCTAGACCTACCATAATCCACAAATATTTATCGACAAGGAGATCTTCCATCTTGAGTTTCCACAACTCAAAACTCAGACCATTAAATTTCTCAATCTCTATCTTTCCATTGTTCTTCATTTTTATTCACCACAAGAATCGATGTGGGGAATCTCCCACTGAACAGGGTCTACTACAAGCTCGATAAAAACTCCTCAGCAGCAAAGGTATCCCTGTGAATATGAAACAACTTTGACACCAAATTTAGGTTTTAACTATATACAAAAATTACCTACAAACAAATTTAAAAAAAAAAAAAATAATAATGACAAGAATATAAAACAATTACAGAGAGATATTCCCTTGGATCCAAAAACAGGAACTAGTAAGTTTATTCTTCATTATGTTCCTTTCAACGTTACAATACATATATATACATGCCAAAGAATTCATAAACCCAAATCCATTAACCCTAGAATAGAACATAAACATAGTTCCCTTGATCCAATCTACAAAATACTATGCGAAGAAAACCATCATGCCCAAAACAATGTGCAAAAACCATGCATAAAACCATAGGTAGGTTCGCCCAACTAATATAGGGTCCAAAAAACATTCTCTAGCCATTGCCCGAGACCATTTGTAGCGGGGTTTCCACCCCACTGAAACTTCCTAAAAGGGTAGGATTCCACAGCCTATTACACCCCTGTTGTGCCCGGTGCAACGAACAGGGATGGATCTTGCCCCCCTGCCCATGTTACTAGTTGTGGAAAGAATATAATGCACACCCAAAATTTTTGGTATAACCGAGGTTCAATATCTGGGGTGCATCAATGATGAGTGGGGTGTACATATGGACCAAACTAAGATATAATTCATTCAAAATTGACCAACCTATACCACTCTAAAATATCTCTATAGCTTTTCATTTATTGTCAACTTCTACTCCATGTTCATGTTGGGGTTCTCTCATATCACTTGGATTTTGAGTCAAGTCACCAACGGAGGAGCGAAAGAAAAGTTATTTTGGTTTGGTTCCAAATAGAAGGCATTTTCTAAATTGAAGCATTGCCTCTGCTCTACACCAACTCTCACATTACCAGACCTACAATAGCCATTTGAGATCAGGACAGATGCCTCAAACTAATCTATTGGTGTAGTTCTTACTCAATACGGGCATCTAGTAGCATATCAAAGTGAGACACTTTTTACAGACTCTAAAAGTTTCCAACCTATGACAAAAAAATGTATTCCATTGTGTAGGCCTACTGACGATGGAATCATTACATTCTATGGATGGAAACCATTATCCACACAAACCACTAACACTTGTAGTTCCTACCAACATAAGGGAAGTTGTAGAATGATTGCCATTAGAAATGGGCCACATACCTCCAACAGTTCAATTTGAACATTAGTTACAAGAAGAGAAGAACAAACAATGTTATAGACTACCTCAGACGGCATCTAGTCATGGCGCTGACCAGTGTGCTCGACTCTTGATGGAACGAGACTGCGAGGTGGCTCCATCTTTACAAGAGTGATCTAGAATTCAGAAACACATACCAGATGCTCCTGGAAGGCAAGAAAATTTCAAATTTTCACCTCTATGATGCATTGTTATTCCACCTAGGACACTTTTGTGTTCCTTCAAGTGAGTGTGCCAAGATTATTTGGTAGGTGCAATACATTTTGGTCACTAGACATTTCAGGGTAGACAAAATAGTGGCAGTCTTGTAGAAGTATTTTTATTGGTCGAACCTTCGATAGGATGTTGGAAAGTACATAAAATCCTCCATTGTCAATGAAATTGCCAAAACAACCATCAAGAGGCAAGGTATATATACTCCTCTGCCTACTCTTAGCCGAACTTGGGAATCCATCTCAATGGATTACATGTCAGACCTTCCTTTTGCTAAGAATGGAAATGACTGTGTTTTCATGCTCTTTCTCTAAGATGGGCATTATGTAAGCCTCCAAGAAGAGTATCACAATAGAATCCATCGCTAAGCTCTTCTTTGAACGAGTGTGGGTCAACTTTTAGATCCCCCAACCCATCATCTTAGATAGGAACAGCAGGTTCCTAAGTGCATTTTGGTCAATTCTTTGGTCAATGTTGGATACCAACTCACTAAGTCCATGAATATCCACCCCCAAACTAATGGCCAAATAGAGGTCATCAACAAGATGATTGTACACATTCTACACTTGCACAACTTGAAGCATCCACACAAATGGTATGAAAGCTTCCCTTGTGTCTAACGTAGCTACAACAAATCTCTCCATAGCTCAACTAGCCAAATCCCCTTTCAGGTGGAATTTGGATTCTAGCCACTATCTCCCATTGATGTGGCCATACCATTTATAGCTACTCCGCCAGATTGAGCTCATGTATAGTCAAAATATGACAATGCTAACAACTTCATTGAGTGCATTCAATAAATCCGCCAGTAGGTCCATGACATATTGGATAGAGCCAGTGCTAAGTACATGTAGTGACATGATGAACATTGGGTGCCACAAAAGTTCTAGGTGGGTGACAAATTTTAGCTACATCTATATAAGGAACACCTCACCAGGACCCAATTTAAGTTTCACCCACTCTGATATGGGCCATACACCATCACCATGGCTATAGGGGGGAATTCATTTGAGCTCACCATTCCACCGTTCCTTGTCAAGCACCAAGTATTCATTGTGGACAGCCTTCAGCCATACCTTCCACCATTGTTGGACCATCTGACATTGTAGAACAACTCACAGAAATGAATTTAAACCAATAATTCATGAACTAAGCCAAAAATGATCGTATCATAGACACCTAGATCAGGAACATTTAGTAATAGAGGATCAAACTATATTCAATTGTCAAAGTAGGCCAACTCTTTCACCAAGGCAAGTGGTTCACAAGGGATCAGGCTCAAAGGAAATTCCCTCACCTTGTGGGGGCTCTATGTGCAATGGGGACCATTGCTTCGTAAGGAGGGAGAACTGATTGAGGTGATATTGGTGGCCACCTCCCTATTCCACATATACCTCCAGTTGATTTCATTAGTTTCTGGGTTTATAGTAGCATTTACTATTTTAGTCGTTTTTCGAGTCTTGAAATTCCAGAGCAGTTTTGACCCCATAAATGACAATATTCTTAGGTTCATAGTAGGCTCATGCCTATAGCCATGAACTTATGGAGAATCCTATAGTACTCCCAAAGATATTTCCAACAAGGTATCATATGTGCCAAATGAAGATATTTTTACCAAGCTATGACCCTGGGAAGTTGGATGCCCAAATATCCCCAATGGGATCCACCAATGCTTGGTGTTCCATCTCCTAGGGTTAGGATTTGGTTGTTTAGGGTTTTCACTTACTTTTTAATAATAAAATTTCCCTTGAGACTCATTGAAACATAGTTTAGAGGCATGTAGCAGCCACATAACTTCTCAGAGATAAGTTACCATCACCTAAGCTAGTTTATTTCTATTTCTATATGTAAGCATATTTCAATTCCTTGATGTTAATTAAATGGCGTTTTTTTATGATCTGTCTCTGTTTTTATGTGTATATCTATATTTTTTTCAATTCCTGCATAAGGCTGGATCGGCTGTATAAGAGTGGTCTGCTCTTTCTCTTTTTTCCTTTGCATGTCCCCAAAGAGGTGAGGGTGTAAGGATTTAGGGCTCAAACTTGTTAAACATTTGCAAGACTAGCCTCACAAACCTTGACGAATTCCCATGGTGGAAGAAACACAAGATGAGGGGGCAGGGGATCCTTCGGAAATATTTATCAAGGAATCCCTCAAGCGAAAAAGGAACACAATGATGGATAACGTTTCCCAGATCATTCTACGGCTGCCCATAGGTAACAAATATTCATCCATCAACCACTCTGGAGGTGCCACTCCTTTTCAGATACTAGTATACCTTGATTTTCTAATATTTGAAGGTTAGATAGATGAAGACACTATAGTTAGATGGTTATATATGTTGGAAGGATATTTTTTAGTTCATGACTTTTCCAATGTGTAGATCTAACCCAAGAATATTATAGATCTGATAAGAAAATATAAGATAGTGCAAATAAACCCAAGAATAAGATAGAAGAAGATAATAGAAATAACCCAAGAATAACAAGATAGAAATAGATAGAAATGCTTATTTATTATCAAACCCTTAAGGTAGGGCAACACCATACATTCACTCCTTAAGGAAGGAGAACACTCCACAAGCCATATGCTTGTTCGTACAAGAATACTTCTCTTCATATCTCTCCATGTGGAGTCTCTAGCCTCTATATAGGCCTCATACATACAATACCATGCATCATTACCATGGTTTCCTCATACCATCAACTAATACCATGGGCCCATTACATTATTATTAACTACTTGTGGTCCCTTACATGACATGGGTTAACCACCTTATTTGTTACTATGGCCCATCCCATTATTACATTATTACCTTGGGTACCTCCTTCGGTACCCCATATTACCCCCCAGGTACATAACATTCCACCCCCCTTAGCATGTTTCGTCCCCGAAACATGAGAAGAACACAAATAATAAGATCTACTCAAAAGAGTAGTCCACTGATACCAAGCACGTGCATCTAGCCATCCAAGAGAAAGGTGAACCCTCGATCTCACTGGTGCCTCGCTCGCTTGAGATGGGCGTTGACCGTGGCAGCTCTTCTGTGTTGATGTGTAGTAGGTGGATCATTTCTCCTTTGTATCCGTCATGTGGCTCTTTGGTTTCCATCTTGATGGTTGTCTTGCGGGGTGATGTGGGTGATGATATGTTGAAGTTTTAACCCACGATGGCTTTTTCTTGACTTCACTTTGCTGCGGTGCCTGTTGTGGTGTCTTATTTTTCAATATGACTTCAACCACTGAGCCCTCCTCTGATGTATTAGCACTTGTAACCTTGTCTGCTTCCGCCTCTGTTTGTGTCTGATTGTCGACCATCAACTGTTCATCATCTGATATGTCAGACCCTGGAACATCTTCTCTTCAGCCTCCTTGGACTCTATCTGTTTATTAATGGAAATATCCTGTAATGTAATTTTCTTCTTTTTAAACCAGAGCTTCAGGAATTTCTTCTGTACATTAATATTGATAGTACCTACTGATTCCATCCAAGGGTATCCCAAAACAACATCTATGTTATCCATATCTGAAGCATAAAAATCAATATGCAACACATACTTATCCATTGAAATCTTCAAATCCTTGTACATTTGAACATTCTCATCATCAACTTGTATACTTTCAATGTTTTTTGTTGGAATTTGTAATTTTTTTGCCAAATTAACATTGATGAAATTATGCTTGCAACTAGGATTTATAGAAACAATGATCTTCTCTTTCTGAATCAATCCATGAACTTGCAATAAGGATATACCAGTAGGAAATAACCCCATATGTTTCTCCTTAGTTTCCTTCTTTTTTGTAGCATAAGACCATTTGTCCATAAAGAGTTTTTCAAATTCTTCATCCGACAAGTCTTTCGCCTGTTTGATTCCTAGCGATCTCCACCATTTGTTGGCATCCTCTTGCAAATTAAACCATACAAAAGTCTTCCAAAATCTCCCATGTTTGAGCTTTATTGTTTGTAGGAATTCTTCAATAGTAGGACCATTATCTTTTCCTGTAAAATCGTAACCCGCCATGAAGAGGGTTTTGAGAAAACTTTGGCGAAAATTTGAAATTGTCACAGTTTTGTCGATATTGCTCAGAATCCTTATTATGACCTGTTTTCGGAAATGGAACAATCATTCTGCATCTGCCAATCTAGTAGAAATCTTGATCCAGGCACTAGAATTCCCGATCTGCGCTACGACTCTCCCGCCGTCACCAAAATTTCTGCAAAAAGAGCTGATTTTAAATCAGCGATATCGCCCTCATCAGGACTCTGATTTGCCTGATTTTGTTTTTGAAATTGGGTGTTTCTTCACAAAGATTCCAGATATGCAATTAGATCTTGCATATCATGCACCAGGACGTCTATATCTGCGCCGCCAATTCGTTGCCCCGAAAAATTGTCTCCAACCCTACTGATTTTTAGATCATCGATATCTCCCTCATCCGGACTCCGATTTGACCGATTTTTTTTTTGAAATCGGCTATTATTTCACAAAGAATACAGATCTGCAATTAGATTTTTCAGATCTTGAGCCAAAACACACAGATCTGATATGCAAGCTCGCTGCCCTTGAAATCCTGCAAAAAGTAAAAAAAAAATTCCACCTTTGTGCCCAAGAAAGTGCTCTGATACCACTTGTTGTAGATCTAACCCAAGAATATTATAGATCTGATAAGAAAATATAAGATAGTGCAAATAAACCCAAGAATAAGATAGAAGAAGATAATAGAAATAACCCAAGAATAACAAGATAGAAATAGATAGAAATGCTTATTTATTATCAAACCCTTAAGGTAGGGCAACACCATACATTCACTCCTTAAGGAAGGAGAACACTCCACAAGCCATATGCATTGTTCATACAAGAATACTTCTCTTCATATCTCTCCATGTGGAGTCTCTAGCCTCTATATAGGCCTCATACATACAATACCATGCATCATTACCATGGTTTACTCATACCATCAACTAATACCATGGGCCCATTACATTATTATTAACTACTTGTGGTCCCTTACATGACATGGGTTAACCACCTTATTTATTACTATGGCCCATCCCATTATTATTTTATTACCTTGGGTACCTCCCTCGGTACCCCATATTACCCCCCCTAGGTACATAACATCCAATTTGGAAAATATTACTTTTTCAATCCTCAAAGTGACCCCACATGTTAACGACTAGTGGGAAACCTACTCTGAAAAAATGACGAGAGAGAATCCTCACTATTTTCAACCCCGACCACTTGGAGTTTTTTCCAAGATGCCATTGAGGAAAAATATTACCCTTTAAAGAGCTATGAAGATAAATAAATTAGGTGGACCACATTGTAGGAGGGAAGTGACCAAGATGTGTCGGAATTCACAAATGTTTTCCATACCCTTCACATGAAGTTGTGTATGAAGGATTCTAAGAGGCATTTGGTACTCAAGTATCACAACTTTCTACATCGGTACACCTAGGACGAGAGGGTGTTCTTGGAGATAACCTTGTTGGGCATCTCCTATGGATACACTATCAAGATCGAGCAAAAATTTAAACAAAACAAGCCAGACATTGGATCTATGAATCTAAAGCAAGGGAAAGGTGCCCCCAGACAACAACACAAAAGAAAAATCCAAGTTGGAGCTTGCCAGGATGAACTATCGAAGCAACAAGGAAATAACAATACCATGAAGACAAATAAAGTCATGGGGAAATGGTGTGAGTTATGTAAGAGCCCCACTCACAACACAAGTGCCTAGCCAAGAAGTCACTCATGGCTGCACTGGAGGCTTCTGATCTAGATGTATGTTCTGACTAAGTTAGAAACTGACAAGGAAAATGGAAAAGGGAAGCATATTATTGGCGTGGAGCCTAGTGGCACCATTGCCACCATTAAGATCTAGAAGGATGAGGTCGTATATCTATAAAAGGGGGAGTGGTTCTTCCAATCACAGATGTGGTTGAAGGGTTCCCTGCTACAGTTCATTGTTGATAGTGGGATCCAAAATAACCTCATTTCAACAGAGCTTTTGAAGTTGTTAGGCATACTAATCACACCACAACCACAGTTGTACACCATTGGGTGCCTTCACCAAGGGTGATATATTCACGTCACCCAACAGTGTCACCTTCCCTACAACATCAAGCCCTTTGCAGATGAGGTATTGTGTGATGTTTCTCCTCTTAAATTTGGTGATTTATTATTAGGCCAACCATACCTGTGGAAGAAACATTTTTTGTATGAGTCTATGCCACTCACTATTATTATTACTTTGGGCAATAAGTTGTATAGGATAGTGGAGGTAGCACCATCTACCACCATTTCTTTCATCACTGCGAAGAAATGCAGTAAGATCATTTCCTATACTGAGAAATTTGTTTTCCTTCTTATTTTCCCTTAGGGAAGGAAGAAGATTATGGCCATGACCTCCAAATAGGGCTCCTCCACATGGCAATAGCAAATGGACAAGGTTTTGGAGGAGTACAAGGACATCTTCACCTCACTCATAAGGTTACCTCTACACTGCTAGGTCAAGCACTCTATCAATTTGACTGCAGGCACACTGCTACCCAATGGATTGATTTAGCAACGCTCTATTTTGTAGAACGATGAAATCAAAAGGAATTTTTAGGAAATGTTACAAAAATGGTACATCATGCCAAGTTCATCACCCTATGGCAGCTCGATTGTGTTGGTACAAAAGAAACATAAGACCTGGAGACTCTGTATTGACTATCGGGTGTTGAACAAGATCACTATTTGGAAACAGTATCCAACCCCATAGATTGATGACCTTTTGGACAAGCTAAAAAGGGTCAAATATTTAAGCAATATTGACTTGAAGTCTAATTATCACTATGTTTCAATTGAACCTTACGATGTGTGGAAGATTGCCTTCAAATCCAAGGAGAGCTTTTTCAAATGCCTAGTCATGCCTTTCGGGTTGATGAATTCCCCTGAAAAACTCATGAGGTTGATGGACGACATCTTGTGACCCTTCACCAACTCATTTGTGGTGGTCTATTTGGATGTCATTTTGATCTTCAACCAGAGTTGGGAAGACCACCTCCACCATATTCGACAAGCCCTCCAAATCTTGTGGTAACACAAGCTATGTGCCAATTTGGAGAAATGAACTTTTGTTATGACTAAGTTACAATATATGGCCTACATGATTGATCAGCATGGTGTGCATGTGGACTTAGAAAAGATACAAGTCATTTAGGATTGGCCAGGCCCAACAACTCTAAATTAGCTTGGAAGCTTTCTGGGTCTTGTCAACTTCTACCGCAGGTTTGTATTAGGATTATTTTACTGGTGAGCATCAGTATTGCAGCAATAATGCTACAACTCCTGGGCTACCTACTTTACTCTTATCAACCCAGTAGTTCGTAACAAAATTGGAAGCATTGGTGTTGTATGCGCAAGTACTAGTTCTTACTGTAGGTTGTCACTTAGTCAGCCGATGCAAGATCACTAGGAGCTCAAGCCAACTTATATGGATTCCACAAGAATCTCTATATGTCATGAAAGGAGAGAAAGACTACTCTAAGATGCTACTCGAACTGCAGAAAGGAGAAAGACTGAAATGTAAAGCAAGCCTAGTAAACCCTAATTAACCAACTAATCCTACATTTGCAGAAAGCACTGTGAAAACCATGAAAGGAATGCGATTACCTACTTAAGGAATTAAACAACATCTACCTAAGCTATTTCTGGAATTAAATAAGCAAAAAACATATTTTTGGATTTTTATGTATTTTTATGTGAAATTGGCATGCATGTAATGTATTGTGTGTTAGTGTGACAGTGAATAGGTGGCGTTGGAGGGTGGTTTTGGGACTTGAGAGGATGTAGGATGGTTTGTATGGGTCCTAGGAGGTCTTATGTGGCCTTCTGGAGGTTTTTCCCACACTCAGCCTTCAAAAGAAAGCCTATAGGGAAATCTATAGGAGGACACAGGGAATCTACAGGAGGAAAAACAATGTTCTACATGAGGCCTACAAGAGGAGGCCGAGAGATATTTTCACGGTTCTAGGGGTATGAGAGTGGGTGAAAGAGGTGGATGAAGGTTGGAATGAGGTGTTAGGGTGTCTATGGTCTACCATGAACCACCAGGAGAGAGAAATATGATTGGATTTGCTCAAGGAGAGAGGAAGAAGTTCTATGGAAAATCTAAGAAACTAAGGTAGAATTGAGGTGAGACTTGGGTGACCTATAGGGCATGGATCAGATGGAGGATGTGATGGCTGATAGGATGACCTACTACTAGAAGAGATCTACTATGAAGGAACTGGCAGTCAACTAATAGGATCAAACAAGCAATGAAATGAGTGCATCTAGAAAAACAGAGTTTTGCATCAAACTAGTCTAAACTATGATGTATGAAAGGAAATGCTGAGAAATATTGTAGGAAAGGAAAGCATGAAATAAGACTCTTGCAAATAAAGAATTGGGCATGATGAATAAGATCTAAAGCAAAGCAAATCTGGACTATTAACCTACTAAAAAGCTGCAAACACTAAAAGTCCTATGAATGAGGAAAATCTATGTTTTTGGGGTAGAAAGAGGGTCTTTGCCTCAAATCATGGTCCTAAAGGGAGGAAGAGAGGCCAAGGAACTATTGCTAGCCTTTTTAATATTTTTTTATCACTGTTTAACCTGCTACAAAAAGCACAAATGGAAGCAAACTACTAAATCATCAAAAGCAACCTATTCTTAACCATAAAAGAAATACATCTAACAATAATCTAATGTACAAACTGAAATGAAACATACAAATACAAGTAAAGAGGAGCTTGGCTAATTGGATTTGGCCCTAGACCAAGAGTGTAAGCCCTCTAGGGTAACTTAGTGCTAACTCAGGAAGGATTCCATCTTTATTTCCAAAGCAATAGCAGGATTACATGAAACTATCACAAAATAATGAGCTCGAAGTTGAGCAGAGTTTACATAAGCAAAAATCCAACAAAAATCTGACCATAGTGAGGCCATAGGCATCTCTACTTATAAAAATGAAGCTACCAATAGCTTCCTTAAAATTAGGGAGGCTTGGCTTCCAAAACTAGAGATAATCATCAGTCATCCTTCACTTGCTCGACTGCCTTCTAGTGCATGATTTGGCTGCTTGTAGTCCGAGTTGAATGAATGGGAATTCGAAGTGAGGAGTAATAGATGATGGGGATTCCCTCCTATAAGTCCTCTCCTCTATCCAATTCAAGTTATTTCTACCATTTTTCCATTGGATCCTTGACTTTGACTTCGAAAATCATCAAACATCTACATTAAATACACATTAGACTACATGTCACAATAACTAACTCAACTCACTCTATAAGGATCAATATAATCAGATAATCATGTAATAAGCTAAGAGAATGGTTGGTTTGACTAGGTTAGGAGGTAAAATGAGCCCATATAATTACCCATTTATGAGTCTCATCATCACCCCCTACTGAAAGTGTTGCTCATCCTCTGAGCAACTTAGTCCATCTCCTCATCTTTTATGGCCCTGGTGGCCTCCCTAGCATCCCAAGCTTCTAATGTGGTCAGTTGTTCCTTGTCATAGAATCCTGCCTTCTTGTCTATCTCTTCCCACTGCTCCTCCTCTTCTTCTTCTCTTCTACCTCCCAACATGCCTAACAGTAGTGGGGGACTCATTTTGAGGCCAATCCAGTTGACCTTCAACCTTTTCATGGAGCACTTGTACATTGGCACTCTTCTTAATTACTCCTTCATCCTCATGGGGGAATGATATTCCCTGATTTTAAAATTCTATGGTAAGTTGTTCCATCTCCTCATGCATGCATGCAAACAGTCATCCTCAAGTAGCGTTTATAGATCCTCAAAGTGTGCAATGACATGTGCCTGATCACTTATATATATCTAGTGGCAATTTGAGGATTATTAGCAAGCAGGTTGTGTGTGTTGACGAATGCCATGGGATCTGATGGCTTAGCTCTTATCATTAATGGCTCATTCTACTCTTTTATCATCAATATTCTTATTTCTGCTGCCCTCAACTCTTCATGGTTGATCCATGAGGACATGGCCATTAGTTGCATGTCCCCTAGCCTGGGATTCGGGTACCACACATTCATGTCTGTGATGACCATGTTATGTAGGTAGAATTCTACCATCTTTGCCTTATCCTTTGATGTGCTTTGGTCACACAGATCAATAAACTACCTATAATCTTGGAAAGGCATTGTGCCTCTTTGTGCCAAAGTCTTTATCTCGAATTGTAACCATTGGTCCTTGAGATAGAGGCCATAGGATTTTTCTAGTGTACATTGCAATGCCTCCATGGATAAGTTGGGCATGCATGTCAGTCGAGTCTCCTTCTCTTGCAGCTGCCTCCTTAACAATTCATTTTCAATTTCAAGGTGGCTCCTTGCTGTTTCTGATATCATTCAACTCTTTTCCCATTTCTCTGAGTTTGTTTTCCATATTGCCAACATCCTCAACTCCCTTGGATTTGGATATTTGCATCCATCTATGTGTTCTTATTCTCTCTTTCTCTAATTCAAAGGATAGTGGAATTACAAACTTTTGTGGAATTATCCCTCCTCCCTCAAGCAGATTATAAAGGAAGCCAAACTAGCTATGTAGGTTTTAACCCCATACAGAAATTACCTGCATATGAATTCTAAAACACAGAAAATAAACAGTGTGAGAGAAGAACACATAAAACACATATACACATAG
Organism: Pinus taeda; assembly: GCA_000404065.3. Taxonomy (NCBI): domain Eukaryota; kingdom Viridiplantae; phylum Streptophyta; class Pinopsida; order Pinales; family Pinaceae; genus Pinus; species Pinus taeda. The sequence continues at coordinate 84,720 of APFE030887448.1, read as the reverse complement.
ATTTCCCCCTGGATCCTAAAATCGAGACTAACAGCTTGATTTTTCATTATGTTCCTTTCAATGTTATAATACATATTTATACATGCCGAACCATACAGTACTATGGACCGAAAACCATCACATCTAATACCATGGACTGAAAACCATCGCGTCCAATACCATGGACCAAAAACCATCGCGTCCAAAAAACATGTGCAAAAATTATGCACAAAAGAATAGGCGGGTCTACCCAACCTAACATACGGTCCAAAATCAAAATTTTCTAGGGCGCTGCGCTTGATCCCATAAAGTGGGGTTACGGGTACCCCTCAAACCCCCTGTTAACTACATTGAAATAATATAACAAAACCCAACATTCTCCCACTTGTTGTTTTCTTTCCACAGGGGACCACAGGAGAGCTTAGTCATTTTTCTAGCCTTGAAACACCCATTGTTTCTCTACACCAGGAGAACTTCTCAGAGCTCACAGATTTTGGCAATGCATCTATAATATTCTTCAAAGTGTCCACCTTTACTAGCAACACCTTTTTGTCTTCTATCATATCCCTCACAAAGTGATACTCAACATCAATGTGCTTTGTCTTTAATTGATATGCAAGGTTCTTTGCCCAGAAAATTGCACTTTGGCTATCACAGTCTATCCTTATAGCTTCCTGTACTAACCCCATACTTGGACACAATCTCTGCAACCAAACTGCTTCCTTGCTTGCATGAGTGGCTGCCATGTATTGTGCCTTTGTAGTTGATAGTGCCACTACAGATTGTTTCTTACTCATCCAACTGAATGCACCTCCAAATAGGTTAAACACATACCCACTTGTAGATCTTCTCTGGTCCAGATCTCCTGCCCAGTCTGCATCAACAAAGCCATGAATATCCAATATTCTATCTAATCCTAGTCTTCCTTGGTAGCACAAACCATAATCACTAGTGCCATGCAAATGCCTGAAAACCTGCTTCACTGTTGTCCAATGCTCCTTTCTTGGTTTTGACATAAACCTACTTAACACTCCCACTGAATGTGCAATTTCTGGTCTAGTAAAAACCATTGCATACATCAAGCTACTCACTACACTTGAATATGGATCAAAAGACATGTCCTCTTCCTCTTATTGTGCCTTGGGACATTGTTCAATAGATAACCTCACACCTACAGGAATAGGAACCTTCACCGATTTACTATCCTGCATATTAATCCTCCATAGTATTGTTTCAACATACTTTCTCTGGTTTAACCAGAGTTTCCTCTTTACCTGATCTCTTTTAATTTCCACACCCAAAATATAGTTTGCAGCACCAAGATATTTCATGTCGAATTTGGAGGACAATTGGGTCTTCAAATCCTAGATAACTTCTTTGTCATTTCCAACCAACAACATATCATCCACATACAAGACCAGATAAATAACACGGTCACCAATTAATTTAAAATACACACAATGATCTTCTTTGCTTCTTGTGAAGCCAAGCCCCCGTATAAATGTATCAAATTTCTGATACCACATCCTTGGTGACTGTTTTAACCCATACAAAGACTTCTTTAACTTGCATACTAGTTCTTTATTACCCTTCACCACAAAGCCTTCAAGTTGCTTCATGTAGATTTCCTCTTCAAGATCCCCGTGAAGAAATATTGTCTTCACATCCATCTGTTCTACCTCAAAATCAAAAGCAGCAACAACAGATAAAAGTAATCTAATAGAAGTTACCTTGGCAACAAGAGAAAACATATCACCAAAATCAATTGCTGACACCTCGGAATAACCTTTTGCTACCAACCAAACATTGTATTTCTCCACCTTCCCTTCTGTATTTGTCTTCTTCTTGAACACCCATTTGCTGCCAATGGGTTTCCTTCCAGCCAGCAATTCCACCAGATCCCAAGCCTCATTTTTGTGCAAAGATGTCGTTTCATCAACCATGGCCTCTTTCCAGAGTTTTCCATCCTCTGAATCCACTACTTCCTTCACAGTTCTGGGATCATCATTAGTAATAGATAAAGAAAAATTTGAATAGAAAGTAGATGGTCTATACCTTTCTGGCTGCCTGCTTTCTCGAACTAATCTTCTTACATGTGGAGTTTGTGGTTCTTCATATTCTGATTCCTCCTCTGTTGTAGAGTCTGATTCTTCCGCCTTTAGCTCCAACTCCATCTTCTCAAGTTCCTTTGGTTGGACTTCATGTTTAATAACATCTTTCACCTCTCTGAACACCACATCTCAGTTGTACACAAACTTCCTTGTTACTGGGTTCCAAAGCTTATAACCCTTTAAACCATCCTTATACCCAATAAAGATGCACTTTTCAGATTTACTATCCAACATGGCTCGTTTCTCCTTTGGAACTTGTACATATGCATCACATCCAAATACCCTCAGATGTGAAAGAGAGGGTTTCTTGTGAGTCCATACCTCTTTTGGAGTTTTATCCTCCAACGCTAATGAAGGTGATTTGTTGACCAGGTAACATGCTGTCTCCACTGCCTCTACCCAAAATTTGTGTCCTAACCCGACACCACTGAGCATGCTTCTTGCCCTTTCCATCAACGTCTTGTTCATTCTTTCTGTAACTCCATTTTGCTAAGGTGTATATGGAGTAGTATTCTGCCGTGCTATACCACACTTCTTACAAAATTCTTCAAATTCCTTACTGCAAAACTCTCCACCGTTATCTGTCCTAAGAACCTTTATCTTCTTCTCTGTCTGATTTTTCACGAGAACTTTAAACTCTTTAAACTTGTCAAAGACTTCGGATTCCTTCTTAAGGAAATATATCCATGTATTCCTTGAGAAGTCAACTATAAATGATACATAGTACACAAACTTACCCAGAGATGGAACCTTCATAGGTCCAAACACATCACTGTGCACAAGCTCTAATATTTGTTTCACCCTCTTACCACCAGAGGGAAAACACACACGATTCTGCTTCCCGTATACAAAATTTTCACAGAAATCAAAATCCAGAGAGCTATTATTCATATCTTCTACCATACCTTTACCATGAAGTATTTGAAGGCTCTTCTCTCCAATATATCCAAGCCTTTATGCCACAATATGGTATTCTCTCCAGAGACCAATAGATTTTCAGCTCCATTTTCAGGAACCACAAAATTGTTGCACCCATCAACAATAGTGCTACCTTGCATCTTGTACAGAGTTCCAATCTAAACTCTCCACATCAATGCTAGTGCTCCCCAAACCATTTTGCAGGTATCCTTCTTGAACACTATTTTTACACCTATATCATCCAGCTTGCTTACAGAAATCAGATTTCTAGCCAATGCAGGAATATGTAGAACACCAGAAGTGTTCTAACCCTTCCACCTTGCAACTTCAACTTTAATTTTTTGCAACCAACAATTCTAGTCTTCCTATCATCCCCCAAGAAGACATCACCACCATCATATTTCTCATACTCGCAGAACCACTCTCTATGGGGAGTGAAGTGAAAGGATGCACCTGATTCAATCAACCATGCCTCATGATCTACATGTGTACTT
>APFE030887448.1:28721-81198 GCA_000404065.3 Pinus taeda | reverse complement strand
CCATCCTCCTACAGACAAGGCATTACCATTCTGGCTCTCCATATTTTTCCGTCTCATCTCCTCCATCAGTAAGGATGAGACTATTTCATCAAACTGCAAGGCAGTTGCATTGCTACCTATTGCAATAACCAGACTATCCCGCGAATTTGGTAGAGAACAGAAAAAATTGATGCACTTATCTTCATCTGAAATTTTAATATCAACAAATGCTAACTGACTTACCACAGTATTAAATGCATTCAGATGCTCTGTCACCGAGTCTCCATCTTTCATTCTCAGGTTATACAGCGTTTTCCGTAGGAACAATTTATTCACCAAAGACTTAGATTGGTATAAAGTCCCTAACTTGTCCCACAAAGCCTTTGTCGTAGCTTTCCCTGATACATTTAGCAATACTCAATCTGGGACACACAATCGTATTTTGCTCTTTGCCTTCTAATCCAACTTCTTCCATTCTTTATCAAACACTCCCATTGGTTTAGTACCCAGATCTACCACGATCCAGTGTTCTTTATCCACCAACAGATCCTCCATCTTGAGTTTCCACAACTCAAAACTCTGACCATTAAATTTTTCGATCTCTATCTTTCCACTACTCGCCATATTCTTTTACCAATAGAATTAATCTCACAAATCTCCCACTGAACAGGGTCTACCACAGGCCCGAGCGAAACCCCTCGACAACAAAGGCATCTCCTTGAAGCCAAAACAGCTCTGATACCAAATGTAGGTTTTAACCCCGTATAGAAATTACCTGCATACGAATTCTAAAACATAGAAAGTAAACAATGCGAGAGCATAACACATAAAACACCTATACATAGAGATATTCTCCTGGATCCCAAAACCAGGACTACTAGCTTGATTTTTCATTATGTTCCTTTCAATGTTATAATACATATTTATACATGCTGAAGCATCCAATAACATGGACCAAAAACCATCGCGTCAAAAAAAACATGTGCAAAAATCATGCACAAAACCACAGGTGGGTCTGCATAACCTAACATAGGGTCCAAAACAAAATTTTTCCCAAACCCCCTGTGATCCCCCCCGGCTACACAATTGGCGCAACGAAGGGGGGTTCCGTCCCTCCTCTAACCCCCGGGTTAACTACATGGGCTAGTCATGGAAAGAATATAACACAACCCAACACTTTCCCTTTTGTTTCCTTTCCTTGCTTGCTTGCTCTCTTCTCTTGGAGCTCTCTCTCTCTCAAATTAATCCAAAGAAAAAATTGTTGAAAAGTTGTGAATTGTTCCTATGATGCCTTTTTATCACTGATGTCTCCTTTTTTTTAATTTTCCTCATTTTTTCTCTAATTTCCTTTGCATGCATATGTTTTGTCTCTTCACATTTATTTCCTCATATTTACCTTTATTTCTTATATTAAATTTCCATTCATTACCTCTTTTCCTTTACCAATTTCCATAGTCATTAATAAACCAAAAGTGATGTCCACTATAATGTCTTCCCATCATTCATCTTGGAATACGTGTACCATAACCTTGGTATTATTTTATTTACATGGAAAATCAGCCAGGGGATGTTACAAAGAGGTGTTACACTCCATCAAATTCAGGAAGCGTTGTTATTTCATTCTCAAGATGGACCTTGTAAAGGCCTATGACAGGGTGAACTAGTTTTTTATGTGGTTACTAATTAGAGAAATTTTGAGGTAAAAAATGGGCCTCAAAACAAAAATGTAAAACAAAAAAAATTATAAAAACCAATAGGATTCAATATGATGTTGTCAACCATGGGGGATGATTCACCATTTTTGGAGTAAAAAGGTAAAAATATAAAAAAATAAAAAACTACTTTTTCAACTCGTATTTTGATCCAAGTGGATGTTGGTGGCCACCCACCTATCCCATTTGGACCCCCACAACTATCTCTTTCAATTTTTCAGTTTCCTTAATTATAGCACAGTTTACTATTTTTAGCAGTTTTTTCGGGTCCTAAACTTTCGGAGCCTTTTTGAGGCCCTAAACGACGTTTTTTTGGGAAATCTACCGCCAATGATTTTTTATCCAAAAATCATCTTTTCCATTGTGGTCCTTGGGGAGATCTTTCCAACGGGCTATCATGCGCATCAAACGGAGATAATATAACCAATTCGTGACCCCGGGAAGTTGATGTACCAACTTACCCAAAAATGGGGCCCCACAATTTGGCGTTTCATCTTCTAGGGTTAGGTTTTGGAATGTGAAGGGTTTTCCATTGTTTCTCAACAATAAATAGGCCTTCGAACCTCATTGTAACACAGTTCAGAGGCATGTAGGTACCACATCTCTTCTCAGAGATAAGCTACCATCGCCCTAACTAGTTTTTTTCCATTACTGTTTGTAAGCATATTTCAGTCTTTTACATTAATGAAATGAAGTATTATTTCCGCTACATATCTGTGTTTATGGTTATCTCTGTAATTTGTTGTGTTCCTGTTTAAATCCGGATCATATTTTCAACTTATCTCCCTACAAATTTACTTAAATTTCGAGTGGGAGCACTCTTTTCATGCATAGTTTAATTTTTCACCCAAGGAGTACACATGTTGCATACTTATGATGGACCCTACTACATGAAAAATGTAAAATAAATGAAAAAATGTGACTACAATCACATTTTTTTATGTATTTCACATTTTTCGTCTAGTAGGGTCCATTAAAAGTATGCAACATGGGTACTCCTTGGATGAAAAAATGAATTTCACATCCAATGAGTGCTCCCGCTTGAAATTTGAGTAAAATCGTAAGAAGATAAGTTTAAAATATGAGTTGAAAAAACAGTTTTTTTCCTTTTTCCTTCCAAAGCTTAATGGGGTAATCTAATCTTATTTTATTAATTCCACTATTATTTTATAATATTCTTTAGGAGGCCCATTTTATACCTCAAGTTTCTCTAATGGCTCCTCCATATTGACATAGATGTTCTGATAACAAATTGGATTATGGGTTGTATCTCGTTTGCAAATTTTGTGGTGCTTATAAATGGAGCTATGTATGCCTTTTTCTCTTCCTCTCGTAGATTTAGGTAGGGATGTCCTCTTTCACCATTATTATTCTTCATAGTAATTGAAGCTCTAAGTAGGATGATTATTAGAATGAAGAATGAACTGGTTGTCTCAAAGGTATAAAGGTGACAAAGCTAATCAATCTAACACACATGTTTTTCGTTGATGACATTCTTATCGTGGGTGATGATACTGAAGCTGAGTGGAATAACTTTTATAGCATCTACGCTATTTATTTCTCGGCCTTAGGTATGAAAATAAATGAACAAAATTTTATGTTTTTCATTATCTGGGCTACTTTCTGAAACCAAATTTCTATATGATTAAGAACTATAGATGGTTTCTAAAAAGAATTAAAGGTAAGTTGAATAATTGGTGCTATCAGTGGCTCTCAATTAGAGGCAGATGGATGTTGATTGGGTCAGGTGGGTCAAGTGGTGGCATTCCAAACTTTGGAATTGTTTTGTTGTGCTAAAATTAAAGTGTTTTGTCTCGATTTCCTTAGAAATTTGCATTCTAACTTGGGATAACCTGTCAAGGAGGGGTTTTTAGGGGCCAAATATTTGTGTTCTTTGTTCAAAAGATGAGGAAATAGTCAATCATTTATTATTCTCCTATGTTGGGCATGGAATCCCCCTGAGGCATGTTTTGGGGCTCAAAGCCTAAGTTTTGACCCAATATTATTGTAAATACTTCACGAATTATGGTCGCGGAGCGCGAAATGTATGATAGATTCACAGGGTTGTCCACCCTAGTCTTGTAATGTAATGTCGGCCTACCCATGGTCCACGGACCATAGGATTGTATAAATAGAGCGAGGCTCTAAGTGTAAGAGAAAACGAATGAAGGAAGTAGAAGTGAAGAGCAAGAGTCTAAGTGTCTAAGTGTGTCTTGTGTCGTAGAGTAGGAGAAGGCTCTGCAACTGAGTGCATAGAAGCCTAGTAGTCTGCAGCTGAGTGCGCAGACCCTTACAGATAAGTGCCCAGGGCAGAGTCAAGTTTTTAACCGAAGAAGAGATTAATAAAGAAAGGTTTTGTTACCAATTTGTGTATCTGTTCTTGGATTAATGCATGGTTAATGTAAATCACCAATATACTGTTTATTTAATGTGCGCACATGTATGAATGGTTTATATTGCTAAGTATAACTTAACCATCAAATAAGCTAAATTGATCAACTAACAGTGGGATACTAGTAAAGACTTGGGTAATAACAACATTTGGCCCATGAGTAGGGCTGCGTGAAGGCAGCATCTCAAGCTGCAAGGTTATGGGTAAGTGCGTGTAGCGAGGTGTGCGAAGGGTCGAACCGCAGACTACTTGAAATCATTAGACATCTCCAGGGTGCGGAAACCTGGTTCTATCACCCTCCCATACTACTTCAGGTGATACCTCAGTCTGCGCTCTGCAGACTATTGTCGAAAGGGCTAGTAGTACCGAGATTTGTTCGGCTAATCACCTTTGAACCTCGGTCAGGCCCCAACAAGCCAACATCCTATGATTTCTCAAATTCCCTTTGGTGTGAATTTCATGGATTTTAAAACTTAATGGAAGATCAGCCAATTTCACTCTTGGATCAGTATCCTTTATGGTTGGACCAAAACAGAGGAAGCTACAAATATTTTCCCATTTTTATTGCTTAGGGAATTTCGAAATTTTGAAATAAGTTTGTCTTTGAAGGAAAACCCAGGGATGCCAATGACATCACGAGCTAGATTGTTGGTTTATTTTTGGATTAGTTCAAGACTTGGAATTCGTCCATATATCGCTCTTTTCATTTTCCCCCGATATCCTTATCTATAAATGCAAGTTTTTTTTATGGAGCTTATCAAGATGGAGTATGTGGAGGGGGTGCCACCATTCTCCTTCTAGATAATGTTTCTTACTACATTTGGTTGAATGCAAGGACATGTACTAATATAAAAGAAAAAATAGTGGTTTCCTAGGCTCTCTTATTCTTTGTAGCCTCATTGAATATTCCCACTATGGAAGTGTTCGAGGACTCTAAATGTGTGATTAATTGGATGATGGGTAAGGGCCACCTAAAGGTAATTTTGCTAACATACTAGAGAGATCACATTCGGATTCTTAGAGGTTAATTTCAAAATCTACACATCCAACATATTTTGAGAGATTGGAACCAATAGGTAGACCTCATATCTAAAAAGTATTTGCAGGAGAAGGAGGGAAACAATTTTTTTTTAAGAACGTAAAGGTCTTTGTATCATGAGAAGAGGTTTTCTTTAGATACTTATGGATTTACAGTTGGCCCAGCTGGACCATTTCCATTAAATTTTCTCTTGTTTTGTGTCATTCACTTATTAGGTTATGTTTTGCATCTTCTAGTATCTGGTTAGTGTGCAACCTTATGGGGTATGTTCTGTTCTTAGCATTTTGTGTATTTATGGTTATCTCTCTGAATTACTATGATTTTTGTATTACTTTTCAAGTCTATTGATGATGGTGTCTTTTTTGTAAGTGTTACGATTGTTTATTCCTTTTTGTTTCCTTAGGGGGATTTAATGTGTTTGGTGTCCCATATGTATGTTTCATATATTTATATTTCCTCATTTTTTCATTAATAAAAGGATGGTTTCTCTGTTTTCAAATTGTTTTGTCATTAATACCTAGTGGGTTTTGAGAAAGGAAAGAATTCTTCAATGTGTAAAGATTTCTAGAATCTTTGTGATGCATCTATGAGTTACTAAGGTACGATTTTCTCATGAAACTCATATTATGAATGATGATGGTAAATATGCTTGGTAAATTGAGTTCATGCATGCTTGTATGAAAAAATTAATTGCATGATTGAATGACATGAAAGGAAATATCTTATAATAATTTTAATTTATTGTTTAGTATTGGAATGAGTAGCATGAATCCCTCGCCCTACAAAGAAAAGTGGAAGCTAATTACTCATGAATTCAAAGATATGTTTCTTTTATTTGTCACCCTTTGTTTATTGGAATAAATGTTTTAATGCATTATGAAATGCTTGGAATTATTGTGATGCAAATAAATAATGCAATGATAGATTCATTTCAATTTATTTTTAACTCAATTGAAACTTATTGAATTATTATGTGTATAATAATTCTAAGATCACTTCAAGTTTGTCTCTGATAACCTGTAATCTACAAATTTTCCCCTTTTATGGGAATTTCCCCACCTGATGATATGCATACTTGACTGCACTAATTATGCACACACATATTCTACATGACTATAATTTGGATATGTTTCACTACAACATATAGAACAATGCAGTGAAATAAACAGAAAAGAAAAATACTTATCTTTTAATTGTATCAAATTGGTTCTAGAATATCAACATTCCACCCAACCATAGAACATGTTGTTTGTTTTCTTTGAACAATGAGTCACATAAATGGTTTAATGGTTTATTGCATACAAACTTTTTGATGAAATTCCTCAATGAAAAAAAAAATGTGGACATCGATAGTACTTTTTTATGTTAGCATTATTGATTGATAGTATTGTATATTACTTATTCCTATTTGCATGCAAGACATTTGAAGAAATGTGTTAAAGGTGTTTTATTACAATTTTCATACAAACTATTTGATAAAATACCTCAAAGACAAAAATCGAAAGTTCCATGATTGAGTGGTATATTTAAGTTAGTATATTATAAGTGGAATCATAGTAATGTTCCTTATTTGATTTCATACAAAATGTTTGAAAAACTGTCTACAAGAAAAAGATCACTTAATTAGTTGTATACAAAGTATTTCAAGAAAGGTTTACATGTAAAGTGTTTGAGAAAATGTATAAGAGATGAAAATTAAGTTTTTGCAAGTGTGGCTAAGATAAATTTAGTAGGTGTTATTAGATCTTATTGTCAATCTATTGAAAAGTAAAACAAAATTGGGTATCCCTTAATCTCCATAAGTCATTGAGAAAATTGGGTATGTCACAATATTGAGACTAGTAGCCTAGAACTAATGCCTTTGAGTTATAATTGTATTTCATAAACCTACCATATGAGTAGGATTGAAATAAACATTTCAACCTAGGTTGTCTAATATACTTACAAGTATGAATCCATAAAAAAACGTATGATATCCCAAAAGAAGTGATAGGCTCTCATTATTGCAAATGCATAAACTAAAAGCATTAACACAACAATTAAAACTAGTAAATTATTGGAAAAGTAATTCCCATTCAAGGACTTGAACCTCCATAGTAGTCTTAGAACATCACTAATGACCTAAGTGTGTTGAGGTTGGTATCAAAAAACTAACGTATTCCAACTACAGTTGAATTTCATCCAACTATAATAGGATATCTTCCCTAGCTCCTTGCTCGTTCCATCAACAACTTCCCCACAAATATTTTCATCTGACAATATAGTCCATAATTTTCTAGTATTCATTTCACCATATCATGGTGCTCCTTGTATGAGGGATCTCATTCCCTAATTCAACATTGATGTTCTGATCATAGATAACCTCATGCTCCTTGAGGACTTGATTTTCATTGTTCGATTCTTTGCCATATGTGGGGGGGGGGGAGGGGGGCGTGGGGGGGGCCCGCATGTTCCCACAAAATGTTAGTCAAATCCTTGGCCTATGCCTCCACTAGCCTAGAGGAGCTTCTCGAATACACTCCATGGGAAGAGTTTCCAACATGCTCACCACATGTACTAGAAGGACTGACATAGCCTCGATAACTAGGGAAAGATGATTTCCCATGCACCATGACTAATATTTCTTCATAGGGTTGAGACCACAAAGTGTAAGCAACCAAAAGGAGACAAAATGGAGTTTAGAGAATTGAAGAGTGAATAAGAAAAAAATAAAGTAACAATTACAAGAACTAAGACTTAAATTCAGAAAAACCCATATAACCTATATTCTCTTACTTCCATCTAAATCATGAAACCATAGATTTACCGTAAACATTCCCTTATCATTTTGCATGATTGAATACTAACCAAATCCTTCATAAAAACATCAAATAATGGAGAGGTAAAATTTTATCCCATAAACATCAAACATTGGAATGGTCTAGTGTTATCCCACAAACCTCGATGTGGAACACACCTTGCATCCCACACCTTGCATCCCTCCATGTGTCCAAGCTCACTCATTCTATTTTCAAACAGGGGAATCATATAAGGATGTTAGTGCTCGTTGCATCCTTGTTCCCTAGATTTTATTTACGGATCTCTAATAAATTAAAGAGAGCAATTAAAATTTATTTAGATCTATTTATAATTTTTTAATTTTTTTGATGATATATATATAAGGTTTTTTTATAATATTAATTTATTTATGTAATTATGAATTGAAAATATAGATAAGGAAAATAATTAATTATTTATTAATATTAAATTCATAAAAAAATCTTTTATATAATCCAAATTAGAGGAAGTATATCCCACTTCCATATTTTAATTTCTAAATCAAAATTTAATATTTATTATTAATTCATTATTGTTAGGTGATATATTTTATATCTTCTAAAAACATAGTTCATAAGAATTTAGAGGCTTTTCTTTATTTTTTTCTTTTTGATTTCTATGTGGTTCATTGTTTTCAGAGATTTATTTCTACATTTGTGAAACTTCGTATTAGGCAAATTTACCCTAAAGGATCACTTCCTAGTGGTTCAACTAGGGAGCTTGGCCTCTGACTGACACGATAATTTGAACCCATGACTTCTAAACAACAGATATGAGAAATGAACTTTTAGTTTGAAAATAATCAAATCCATCATCTTACAACTCTATAATTTAAGATAATTACTAGCTTATATTTATTTTAACTTGGGATCTATCAAGTGCCAAGAGAGATCAATCTCTCTAAGGTGTTTGTAATCTCTCAAGGTGTGTGTTCCTCCAACGATTTGATCCCTCACAAATTAAAATGGATCTAGGGTGGTTTATATAGGAGTTGTCTATAGTGCGACTTTTTGGAATTTTCGGTGGTAGAATCTCACGGAAGAATTTGACGTGAAATCTTGATATGTGGTATTTAAACTGGTTTTTTTTACTGTATATATGGATTCAGCACCATGAAAAACCGCTAGGACACTTTGATTGTGCAGGGGTTACCCATCAAACTTGTGATTTCAATAAATTCCATGAAAAAACCCTAGGGCACTTCTATTGTGCAGGGGTTACCCATCGAACTTGTGATTTCAATAAATTGGTGCTAGATTTTAGAGAAATTAGATCCGAAAAACCCACCTTAAAACTTCCAAAAAGTCCACTACAATTTTTTATTTTTCTTATTTTATTTTTATGTAATATGACCTAGTCAAAATGTTTACAAGACATTATAATAAAATTTTTCATGCTTGAGTGGAGAACACATTTTAACTCAAAAATACAACTGTACATTATAGTAAAATAAAAATTGATAATTTGGTTTATTTTTTATTTTGTTATTTATATTAAAATTTTAATATTTTATAATATTTATTTATTTATATTAATTTTTAATTTATTAAATTATTATTTATATATTTTTTAAAAATATTTAAAATATCATATCTTTTTTATTTGATAAATATAAGATGGTATTTTTATTTTTTTAACGCAATTTAATTTTAAGTTGTTATATATAAAAAAAGTAATATTATATTTTTTTATTGTGTAAAATTTTAAATAATATTTTTAAAATTATATAAAGATAATTAAAAATTATTTTAATTAATTTTCAATAATTAATACATTATCATTTAATTCTATATTTTAATTGAAACGTTTTAAAAATACAACATTATTTCTGTATTCAAGCTTTTGTGATCTATTATGAATTAAACAAATTCTTTTGGTAGAAATTAGAGAATTTTTTGGCCGACCCCTTTCCGAACCAACAAGTGTGGTTCATTATCATCAGGACCAGATGAAGACGCAAACCACGGCAAAGGCTTAAATAGAGAGCAATAGATGAAGAGGCAGAGCATTGCTCTCTATTTAAGCCTTTGCCATGGCCTGCCTCTTCATTTGGTTTTAATGATGAACCACCCTTTATTGGCTCGAAATGCGTGAGCAAAAAATTCTCTCATATGATTTCTACCAAAAAACTTTATTTAATACAACATCACATTAAAGTATTTTAAATCAAATAACATTATTTTAATATATTTACTTAACCGTGCTTCTAAACAACGTGTGTCTTAACTTTTAACTTCAATAAAAATATCAAAAATATTATCGATATTCGATGAAATATAATAATATATTTGAAATGTCACCAATCAAGTGATATATATTTTCTTTAATATCTTGCGTACATGATGTTTGTCCTAATCTTCACACTCCATTAAAACATCAGAGAAATTGTCTTCACAATGGTATCCGAGTCTATGCTTCAGGGTAATCTGCAATTTTCTCTAATTTAATAAAACTTTATTTACACTTCAAATTTAAATTTCGGAGGAAATAAAAAACAAAATTATTTACCTGATCATGTGAACCATATTTCAGTGACATATACAATAAATATGTTATTTTTAATCAAAGCTGCTAATCATTGGAGCGGGGAGATGGGCATGTCACCAGGATTTTGTTAAATTTCTAGAAACATTTACCTAAAAACTGTGATATATTTTGAACATCGAAGCGATATCTGCTCTATGTATGTGTTTTCTTTTTCAATTTTATATATTTTTCCATTTAAAAAACGCCATATACAATTCCAATATTACAGCTTTAAAAAACATGTCACCTCAACTCTATTTTTGGAACCATCTCGCGACAACGCGGGTAAAACCTTTGTGCCGTATACCACGTACGCGATGGGATGTTTTTGTCGCAGTAGTCTATAACGCGACTTTTTGAAAGCTTTTCCGGTAGATTTTTCCGGTCAAAATCCGGCAGCAATTTATTGGAATCCCAAGTTTTATAGCTAGTTTGTGCACAATCAATGGCTCCCAGGGGTTTTTCAGGGCGCTGAATCCAAATATGCAGTTAAAAAACCATTTTAACTGCTAAAAGTCAAGATTTAACCTCATTTCTTCCGCAGAATTCCGTCACCGGAATCTCCAAAAAATCGCATTATAGACAACTCCGTTTTTGTCATCCTCCCTTTATTTATTTATTTTTGGGATTGTTCTGAATTCCACTGTGCAGATGACGTCCCGCCGTGACTTCTGCCTCGGGATTATCATTATCCGGTCTGTTCAGCGGCCGCCGGATCCTCAGCTTGATTAGATCTATTGGAAAGCCAATCAAGCAACGACGGGCCCGGGGAACGTTTTCGATAGGGCCTTTCCCTAGCCTTTAAGCGGGGATATACACAGGCCTGGACCGATACACGTCTACCCTCTTTCGTGATCTCACTATGATGCGCATACTACGTAGAAGAGGGCTTCGAAATGTGTCCCCACAGTGGATGGATATATATTGTATATATTATATATATATATATAAAATCAGACTTATTACAGACAATAAGTTAAAGCAACAAAGGTGTATCCCAGTCGATGGTGTGATATATAAAATATATGAATAGTGAAATTGAATCAGATTTATTGCAGAGAGGAAATTAAAGCCACTTTTCTGTTTGGATCCCATCTTATCTGCATGACTCCGCAGAGATTCCAGGCGTGGACAGTGTTGGAGTCACATTCTTTTTACGTAACTCCACAGAGACTCTAGGAGTGCCTTTGCAGGCGATTGCAATATCAGTCTGACTTTTCTGGCACGTGCCTCGTGACAATGGACTACAAATTATCTCCTTCAGCGGATGTACACCGATCTGAACAAACGCTGGTATGTAGTCAAACCTTTATACCGATGGACTTCAAGAAGAGTAAGAGGCAGAATGGAACTTTGATGCGATGGATAGCAGGTAGAGGCCAACATATATGAAAGATTTTTGTAGGGACTGGTCAAGTCAAGGTGCGAAGGTTTGGGGTTATTTTAAAACTTGAGTGCGAAGGTTGTGCGGTTATTTTAAAACTTAAATATGATCTATAGAGCAGGATAATGGAATCTTATATGATTTTAACTGTCAATTCAAATGTTTAGGTAAAGAAATCTATTGTACAAACAAAATTAATAAATGTTGTACGTAAAACAAAAAATAGTAATTACACAATATAAAATATGAAGTCTACAAAAATATTTAATTAATTTTGTAAATCTATGAAAGCAATGTATTTTGTATGCCAATCCATATCACAAAAGTAATTTTAATAAATTAAACGTTGGATTCACGTATGCTTCCGCTGGTTGAACCCGTAACCAATTAAAAAGATAAGGATGTCTATCAATGTGTCATCAAGCAGACAAGGCAGTGGAAGTATTCACATTTTTAGAAGTTGATAAATAACTTGTTATTTCAAAATTCCAAAAAGAAAACCATCATATCAAAATTTGCTTTTAATTTCATGTCCAGACAAAATCAAGAAACTTCAAACAGTTCAGCGATATACTTATGGAACAAAATCTGGAAACTTCCGCTAGTGCGCAATAAACGTATCAGACATATACAATAATATCGGTACGTTACGTTCCACATTTATTAAGAAGTATGTCTACGGTCGACTCCATCACCAATTAGTTGATGAACGCCTCGTCTCCCACCCCCGCCATTAGCACGCAACAATGTATTTATTTTTCTTCACAAAGTAAATTCATATGCTCACGATCTATTTCATAAAACATGATGTTATTTTGTTATGTGATAACATGTGAATAATTTCACATTCATCGGAAATTAAATTTATATACTTAGTATGTATTTATTGAATATTTAACTTTATAATTAACTATTTGTTACTTGTTATTAATTATTTTTTCATCATAGTATTTTTATACTTTTCAAAAATTAAATTTATATACTCACGATAGGTTTTATAAATTCTATTCCAATTTTTTATTAGGTAATATATAGTTTTAATTCGTATAATTTGAGTGGGTCTAATGGTTAAGAGCATGTTTTTTCTTCTAAGAGGTTACATGTTCAAAACTAGAGGGGTAGAGTATGTATGTCTTTGTAGACTTAATAGTCAAATCCTTGCCAAGAGGGGTGGATCCCTTGTTTGACAAGAGGGGTGGGTCCCTTGTCCCAGAAACAAGGGGGGCTCATACACCAATTTGATGTCCCCCTTTTGTCCCACAAACAAGGGGGTCTCATACACCAATTTGATATCTGGCTTGGCCGTGATGTGACCTTATTGTAGTGTAGTGGATCCCTTGTCCCACAAACAAGGGGGTCTCATGAAAGAAACAATACAGACCAAAACACAACTACACCTGCTCAATTAAACAAATAAATCTCAAAGAGAGAGTGGGATCTTCGACTCTTGCTGAGCATCTATATTTATATTAAAATTCAAGTCGATTACATTTTTTAGATTATTGAATTTTCCATACAGTGTTTCCCTTTCAATTCTAAATAGGTTAAGGCAGTGTTTGGTGGGAGGCACAATTGGCTGTTCAACTTTGAAGAAGCTAAGGCGGTGTCGACTGTGCCATGATGTCTAAAGAACGGTGACATAATTATATCTAGCATTCTCCCCCTTAATTATTTCACCAAAAAAAACTTGGGTGAGGGCTTTGTATATATGTATATGGGCTGATTTTATGATCTGCATAGCTCCAAAAAGCATTGGCTTGAGTTGTTATTATCTTCTCTTTGGGCTTTCTTCATAATAGGCATTCTTCTTCTCTGTCTTGTACCTGCATACAATTGATTACTGATGTCCATATAAAAGAAATCCATCTACCGCGATACATGGGTACCATTGATTACTAATGTCCATATAAAAAACAAATCCATCTACCAATGTACATGGGTACCATTTGTTATACTCGTCAGTTCTCTAGGAATCCTTTTCACCTACGTGGTTCATAAACCATGTTAAACTCTTTGTGACTTGATTCCTTAAATTCTGATTCCATCTCATATTTTAACTTCCCTGATTACACATCAAGCTTAGATATGAGTACACCTACCACCCTTGTATCTACCTAGTGGTTAATTCCACAACTTGATGTCACATCCTCTCTCTACTGAAGAGGTATAAACACTACATTCCTTACTAAACAAATATCATCAAGCTTACATATGAGTACACCCTCTGAGGTGGTTAATTCCACAACTTGATAGCTCACCCTCTCTCTACCTGAGAGGGATAAACATTCCATGTTTGACTCAACAAGGCTTACAAAATGGCCAAATCAACTTTAGGGTGTCAGGTACAACCGATAGTGCACCCCTTACAACAAAAAGTGCCTCATTACAACAATCTCAAGTGAAGTAGATTAAAAGCAAAGGTTAACAAAACCCATAACACATTTAGATTTCATTAGAATCCATTAATATCTTCTTGCAAACTAATGGTAACTTCAAGAACCCTCTTTGTCTTCATTATCCTCATCATAATTTTACATCGATGAATTTAGACAGTGAAAAAATCATGACATGTATTTCTTTCATATGAAAGATATTAAATCTAGCCTCACACCGCAAGCTCAACTCAATATATAAACAATTCCATGCTTACCACACCACGAAATTTGTTCTGACTGCACCATAGGGAATTTGTTCCAACTCAGCTCCACGTAAGCATATCATTCTTTGCAAAAATGTTCAGAACGCTATTATCACCTTTACCGTCCTCTTCAAGCTTGGAAATAACCTTATAGGGGTCAATACTAAAACAAGCATTTTTGTCTAGTATTCATCTAATAGATTCATCGAGGATGAGTGTTCTTCTTCTTTCAATAAGAGGACATAGTTTAATGTTTCAAAGATATTTTCCCCACGTCAGCTTCAGAATGAGGCACCTCAATTGAGAATAAATAGTCGAACTCAACAATTTTCACAACTCACAACAAATTTCATTTTCGCCCAATTTCTTTTTAAGAATGATCGAACTCTCAAAAACCTCCCCTCTCGCTAATTCTAGAGTATTAAAGGGTCTCTTTTCCATTCTCCATATGCAGATGAACTACAACTTATGTTGTTGTTTGTATGATGTACTTTCAAACACTTTGATCTAAATGATTTTGTCCAGAACCCACTGCATCAACGCCTTCCTTGGACTATGACTTCAACTCCTTACAACGACCAGCACACATTGTTCTTCACTCACAATCAAACTTCTCTTCTATAGCTGATTTCAAATAATTAATTCAATGGGAAGTAGCTTCTCGCACACACAACTTAATGAGCCACACAACAGTAAGCTCCACATACAACATATCGATCTGTAGTAAAATGTTCGACACTTGTGCTACAACACTTGCTTGACAAAGTTCTTCATGAGCAGAATGGTAGTGAGAAGAATGCAGCTACAACTCTAATCAATCGATGAACAAGGAAACCACTCAAATTACCAATTGTACTCGTCCGTAGGCCCTCCCATGAGGGAGTATGCTTAGGGTTGGCTCTGATGCCATTAGAAAGGAAACGGTACAGACCAAAACAAAGCTACGACTTCTCAATTAAACAAATAAATCTCAAACAGAGAGTGGGATCTCCAACTCTTGCTGAGCATCTATATTTATATTAGAATTTGAGTTGGTTACATTCATTAGATTATTGAATTTTCTATATGGTGGTGCCTTTTCAGTTTTGAATAAGTTAAGGCGGTGTGGGAGGCATGCTTGACTCTTCAACTCTGAAGAAGCTAAGGCGGTGCCGATTATGCCATGATGTCTAAAAAACAGTGAAATAATTATATCTAACATCTCATACACCAATTTGATGTCTGGATTGGCCATGACGTGACCTTACTGTAGTGTATTACGTCCCTTGTCCCACAAACAAGGGGGTATAAAAAGGTTATGAGTTAACTTTAACTTCAGAAAAGAAAAGAAAAGAAAGAGAATTACACATCTTATTATAAAATGGACCATTTTGCTAAATAAAATTTTCTTATATAAATTGAATGTTATAAATAATAATGAGAAACTTATCCTGGAGGAACTTATTAGAATTGGAATAACCTCAAATTCCTAGGAAATTGGTGGGTGGGGGAGCATGGCACAAATCTATTTTTTTTTATTTATTAAAAGTAATGGACCATTTTTCTAAATAAAATTCTTATTTATAAATGAATGTTATAAATAATAATGAGGAATTTATCATGGAAGAGCTTATTAGAATTGGAATAATCTCAAATCTCAAGGAAATTGGTGGCGAGGAGCCACATGGCATGAATCTAAATTTTTAAATTTATTAAAAGTTATTGCAACCTAACAAACTCTTTAATACACTAAAGTAAGGTCATGGCCAAGCTAGACATCAAATTGCTGTATCAGGCCCCTATTTTTTAAATTTATAAAAGTTATTGCAACCTAACAAACTATGTAATACACTACAGTAAGGTTAAGTCACAGCCAAGCCAAACATCAAATTGGTGTATGAGACCCCCTTGTTTGTGTGACAAGGGACCCACCAGACATCAAATTGGTGTATGAGTGCATTAGGAAGCCATTCTTCGTATTGCAATAGTTTTTTTTTGTTATATTTCTAAAGCCTTTGGCTATATCAACCACATTAATATTTTTAATGTGGTTGTACTAGTTATGTCCATTTTGTCTTGTTAATTAAATTGACTAATTAGAAAAATATGATATAAAATAAGTTATAGTTTTTTTGGACATGTAATATCGATAAGTCATAATAACTCATGATATTAGCCCATGATATTGTTACAAAAACTATTTACAAATAAATAAATTCTAGTAACTTGGGATTGAATCTATATAATTAACTCTATATATATATATATATATATAATATATATATATATAGTATAATATATATTATATATATAATTCCTTTTATAATTAATAATAATAAATTTTATTTAATTCTAACATTATTTTAAATTTAATTTAAATAACTTGACCAAGTATTTTAATATTTACTATAAATTAATGCATTCACCGATGCATTATTTATAATAAAAATGAAAATATATTAACATCTTTACTTCATTGTGCTAAAATCAGCCTAGATCCATCTTAACCCTCCATCTATCAAGCTCCAAGAGGGATCAAATCTCTTGGCGCAAACCTCTTTTTTTCAATGCAAAACTTGAGGAAAGGTTTGCACCTAGAGAGATTTGATCCCTCTCTAGATAGATTCGGGGTTAAGATGGATCTAGGCTGGTTATATAATATCTATATTTGTATTTATGTGTCTCTTTCTTATTACTTCACTCTATCTTACCCCAGACATAGAGACTCTCTCTCCATATCTATCTATCTATCTCTCCCTCAATCCCTGTTCCCCTTCTCTCTCTCTCTCCCCCTTTCTCTCCATCTCTCTCTCCCCTCCTCTCACTCTTCCCTCCCTCTCTCCTCTCTCCCTTACACTCTCTCCTCTCTCCCTTACTCTCTCTCCATCTCTCCCTTTTCACTCTCTCTCTCTCCGCCTTTCTCCTCTATGTATTTCTTATTCCCTCCCTCTCTCCCCCTCTAGCTCATTCTCTCTCTTTAGTCCTCTCTCTCCCTCTCCCATCTCCCTATGTCTCACCCCCCATCACTCTCTGTCTCTCTCTTCCCTCTAACTTTGTCACTATCTCCCTTTCTCTCCCCTCCATCTCATTGTGTCTCTCTCTTTCTCTTCCCATTCTCTCCCTATCTCTATTTTCTCTCTCTTCCCTCCTCTCCTCTCTCCCTCACTCTCTCTCCATCTCTCCCTTGTCACTCCATCTCACTTTCCACCTCTATCTCTCTATGTCCCTATTCTTTCCTCCCTCTCTTCCTCTCCAACTCTCTCTCTATATCTCCCTCTCTCTTTCTCTCTCTCCCCTCTCTCTCTTCCTTCCTCTCTCTTAAATTTGGTCCCATTGTATTGTGTTTAAGAAAGTATCTAAATTGAAAAACCTCAATGGTTGTAAAATATTAAACCTATATTTTGGATCAATCATGTCAAAGAAAATGCAATAATGAAAAACTTAAAAGAATCACACACTATATTTCCTCTATTATTGTAAGTCACTTTGCTTGTTCTCATATCTTGGTTCCTTAGTTGAGATGGATCTATGCTAGTTCTTAATAATATTATTTATATTATATAAATTTCACATCTTTAAATATACAATACTCTCATTTTTAATTTTATTAAAGCATTGATTTAATTTCTATAGGAATATTTTTAATGGTCGTGAGGATGGAGGGCTTATATATATATCTCAAAAGTAATTAGAACATTTTTCCTTTGAGATTTAATTAAAAAAATGTTATAAATTAAAAAATTTTAGCTGTGAAATAAGTTAAGGTTTATGGGCGTATAGTTTTGATAAGCCATGGTATTGGCCCATGGTATTATAACAAATCATATTTACAAGTTAATAATATCCATGGTAAAGTGGGAATAAATATCCATAGTTAAGAATCTTGTTATATTTTTATAAAATATTTTAATTATGAAATAAATTATGATTTATGGGCATGTGGTATTGATAAGCCATGGTATTGGGCCATGATATTGTAACAAAGTATATTCATAAGTTCATAATATTGGGGTGAATATCCATGTTACTAATCTTGTCATATTGTTATAAAATATTTTGATTGTGAAATAAGTTATGTTTTTTGGGAATGTGTATTGATAAGGGCACACACTATTGTAATAAATCCCATTTACAACTTAATAATATCCATATTAAAGTGGGGGCTGAATATCCATGCTTAAGAATCTTGTTATATTGTAATAAAACATTTTGATTGTGAAATAAGTTATGAGTTTTGGGCATGTGGTATTGATAAGCATTGGTATTGTAACAAAACCTATTTACAAGTTAAAAATATTACTTTTAACTTTTTATTTATTACTTTTAACATTTTGTTTTTTACTTTTTAACTATTTATTATTAATTAAATGAACATTTAAATGTTTACACTCATCTCCCATATCACTTTTAACTTTTAACCTTTTTTTAATTAAACTGACATTTCAAATTCAAATTGTTTATATAATTATATTACACCTCCACATCTACCTATACTAAGATATTAAAATGTGAAATGTAGAGAGTGTAGCATATCTAGGCCTAAGATATTAAGATGTGAAATGTAGAGAGTGTAGCATATCTAGGCCTAAGATATTAAGATGTGAAATGTTGAGAGTGTAGCATATCTAGGCCTAATGAAAATTGTAATTAAAAAAATGTATATTTTACCATCCCACAATACGAAATACCTATAGCCTTCGAGATTGATGGATACTAACAGCATTGAATAATTTTTGCTGCAGATCACAGTCAGTGATGATATATGGAGTAAGAGTCTCACGTGGAGGGAGTACTAAAGAACCAATTGGAAAAATCCGGAAGGGTGGAAGGGTTCATCGTCCGATTATTATGACATAACTGTTCCTTTTTCCACGGCGACAGAACATCTCTATTCTCTCTCGCCTCTCTTCGGGTGGACCCTGTCCTTCCTGTTCACCAGTGCTCTTCTGCATCGCAAGTGGAAGACTCGACTGGAAAAATTGTGCTTAGAGAATGATTATTCAGTATGGACGATGTGCACCATTATATGATACGGAGTGGTGGGGTTTTGAAGTGTGGGTGCATGTCACATATATATGATAATACACTTATCGCTGAACATGGCGATTGGAGAGTAAGATAGCATGATCCTGCAACTTGCACATATGAACAGAATCCTATCCGTTGATTGAATGAATCTCAAACGGTATTGTGTCGGGCCTGCAACGTTTATCCTAAACGTTTAATCATTCGCCTGTTGTAGTTTTACTAACATCATAATAATAATACTAATAGAATTTTAATGTCACTGCTAAATATCAAATTGATTTCCTTCAGTAAATTTGGAAATTGGACAAATCAACTTATTCTAATTATTTGATGTTGGTGTTCTTTTATAATAAAAAAATTGAAAATTGCGAAGAAAAATTTAAAATTCAAAAATAGGATAAACATTGTTGGACTAAAACTATTTATATTTAAATAACCCGAACACAGTCTCACTTCAAATTATATAATCAACTCTTAAAAATGCAAAAAAAATCTATCTATTAAACAATTACCACGCACTCTGTCACTTGATCGACCTTCTGAATCAAGAGACAATGCAATTGTATTAACCATTGCCATTTGGGTAATAGACAAACAATAAAAGGAAAGAAAAGCAAGCGATAAACAATAAAGTTCGACGATGGGATTCAAATTCAGGGGAAAAAAATAAGAACGTTTGACTATTTGGTTCGAATATCGTATAATTTGGTGAAATTCGATTTGGTTCTGAAAATTCATGATTCAGGTTTGTTACTTCATGGACATAGAATACCATGAGTTTGTTATTTCGTGTTGAGCATAGGATGTTAATGGCAGTTGAACATAAATAGATAATTGTGTTCATATAGAAATAATAGATAGTAAAAAAAATCGATCGAACTTTGATGAGTTACTATATCAAGTTAAGTTTACGTAGTTCATTATCAACCAGCACAATTCATCGGTTTCTACATAGAAATACAATTAGAGACCTGAAAAAAAAACGGATGCATCTGCAAGGTTAGAAATCGGCATCTTTAATCCTGATAAAATGACCGGAGAATATAAGACCAAGCACAAAAAATAAACCTACAATTAACCAGACAACCAACCGAAGAGACAGCCAGCAATCTATCAGAAATGGGCAGATCATATAACCCTAGCCAGGAGATTATCGACCCTGGTAATTTCTATATAGTTGTGTGCATATAGAAGTAAAAGTAAAGGAAATAAAAAGTAACTGTGAAATTGGAAAAAAAAATCATTTTCTCATTTCACTTTTGCTTTCCAGGGCTGAAAAGTCATTAAAACAGGAAATGAGAAATTAGAAAACTAAAGTTTTGAAAGGAAAAAAGTAAAGTGTGATTTTTTTTTTTGAATTTTATGGTAAGGTTATAATATTTAAAATGAATCAAACAGGAAAATGAGTAAAATTTATTATTGTTAAATCAAATAAATTATATATATTTTAAGTTTTAATATAATCCTATCATTCGTATGGGTACTTATGGGTAGTCAATGGTAGTGGTAATATTGGATTAGATCAAGTGGTATGGCTGTGGAAATGAAGTCCTCACTAAGTGAAAGTGTTGGTTCAAAATTTTTGAATGACATGAAAATGAAAATTCAGATAATCTTACCAAACTTGAAAATAAAATAAAAATAATATAAAATTTTATATATTAGTTAGAAAAAATTTATTATAAATTTTTTTATATTAATATATTGTTATTTTTTCATTTTTTCATCACACAAATATATTAATAAATGTAATTGACACAGTAATATTTTCCATATTTTCGATTAAATGACTAAAATCAAGTTATATCTATAATGGTAATAGAAATATACTATTTGAGAAAATTCCACCCAAATTTATATGATATGCAGATGTATAAACTCCCAAACTTGATAACTATGCGATGAACCATCAAATCTGCATTCGATTGATGTAGATAAAACTTCTATACCGCATAACAACCAGAGAAAATATCAAATTGCATAGCATGTAATTGAGTGGAGCAATTGCAATGGATGAACGAATATAAAATTCGGAAGCTTCGATCTGCGGAACAGGGAACGGGAGTCGCCCCCACCACTCCCAACTTGAGTGAGAGAGTGGACAGAAACAGGGGAGTCACGAGTAACGCGTCAGGAGGTCCCGCTTGGATAAATCCTGTACTGCAAGTGGGGTGCATATATAATATGCTATATATGATTGTCAGGGTTTCCTCATGATAGGTATGTGGACGATCTTACCGAATGGAGAGATGTCATAGGACATAATACAAGCGAACGGATAGCCGAAACTTCGTTAAAAATATGAATCTTGCTTTGCTCCCATTGTTAGGATATGCCAAGAGTGTGGATAGCGTACTGTATTATAGGTGGTCGCGGTGTTTTATAAATGTTCTGTAAGCAATTCCGTTTATCTAAAATATCCTCTGAAACAAACTGAGGCGGAGCACATGTTCTGTATGTCTGCTAGGTTTGTGAGCACATGAGTTCCGATCATTAATTTATATATTATAGTAGAGATTCAGGTCTGCGCAGGTCAGTGTGTTATGATGGTTTGCATGGCGGTGCCAAGAAGTCTGTTGCTCCAACCACTCTGACGAAGTCGGAGATGGACTGTCCCAGTGTGGTTCGAAGCTTGGGGTACTGTCCGATGGACGATGAAATAAGTTCTATCAATTGCAGCAAGAAGAATACTTCTCCATCTACCCCTGCCTCTGATGAAGTTGAAGAGCCGACTATGAAAGAGGCAATGGAGGGTGACTCTTCCACTGAATACAATCAAGACAATGAAGTGAGTAGCGCTGTGACTGAAGAATTCACGCCTTCTATCAAGTGTTTCTCAGAGAACGGAAGACAGCTAGAGTTGGAGGAAGGTCAGTTCAAGGATTGGGTTTTGGCCAGATCGAAGGGAAAGAATGTTCAAGGGCTGCAGAGTCTGGGGGGCGGAATAAACGTGGTACCGGAGCCTGCTGGAGAGTCGCATGGATTTGAGGTTATGAGAAGATATTCGTTAATGTCGTTGCAGCAAACTGGTAAGCTGCAATCGTCTCAGTACAAGGGCGTGCTTACGCAGCCCAATGGCCGATGGGGTGCACAGATTTACGAGAAACACGAACGCGTTTGGTTGGGAACGTTCAACAAGGAAGAAGACGCTGCCATAGCTTACGACAGAGGGGCCCTCAAGTTCCGGGGTCGGGACGCCATGACCAATTTCAGTTCGGCTCGTGGCGGCAATCCGGAAGCGCGATTCATGAGGGAGCACACCAAGGAACAAATCGTCGACATGCTTCGAAAGCACAGTTATGATAAAGAGTTTGAACATCATAGCAAGAGGATCATGATGACGGCTGCTCGGCCGGTCAGTACTACGAATAACGAGGAGCTAGGTTCGAAGGGGTCCTGCAAGAGAGAGACGGAAACCAAGTCGACGGACGACGGAAATGGAAATTCTGCCATGGCGGGTCTTCTTCGACAGCACCTTTTCGACAAGGTCGTCACGCCCAGCGACGTGGGAAAACTGAATCGCCTTGTTATTCCCAAGCTGCATGCTCAGAAATATTTCCCTTTGGTAATAGATTCCAGCGAGACGGAGTCACTCTTGAATTTCGAGGACACCACGGGGAAAATCTGGCGTTTCCGTTACTCGTATTGGAAGAGCAGCCAGAGCTACGTGCTGACCAAAGGGTGGAGTCGGTTTGTGAAGGACAAGAAATTGAACGTCGGCGACTTTGTTTCGTTTCACAGGGGATCGCCGGAGCCTCGCCAGCTCTACATCAGCTGGAGACACAGGGCATCGGTTCGGCCCCAACTTGGACTCGGCCCCCAATCCGGCCAATCGAAAGCGGAATTTGTGCATCAAGGCTCGTTGTCCTCGAATAGTTTCAATTCCGGAACCCAGGTTACCGTCGGTAACGTTCAATGGTTGCCAAACACCTGGCCCGGTTTTAGTAATTACGCTGCCTATACGCAGTTCAACTCTAATTATATCCTTCCCCTGGTCAACAAAGTGGGTAATTTCGATCGCCTGTGCTCCCATATCCCGGAAACTTCTCTAAAGGGAGACTTTTCTTTCCGTTTCTCGGAGTCGCACACCAGACAAACGGACCAAGACAGATTCCGCGATATTAATACCGACGAATTGCCAACGATTGGTTTGTACTTGAACCTTCACAACTCGCTCAATTCCGGCGACGGAAGTACAAATATCAAACCACTGCATCAGCCCTCGGCGGCACAAGAAGGGGAGGCCCCGGAACACAAAGCGACATCGAGTCTGGATCCCGCGAGCAAGAAAGGAGTACGACTTTTTGGAGTGAGTTTGACGGAATCTTAACGATCGTCAGTACAGCCGAATTTACGGTGAGATATCTTCCCATCCCTTCATAGTCCCATGACGACGCTGCTATAGTGCACTGTATGGAAATAATAGCTCGCACATAATAAGTACAAAGCAAGGGAAAAGTGCGAAAGGTCTCCCACCGATACGGATAATGTGGAATTTCTTCATCATTTGATGCTCTTATATTAGGGCATTGGACCGGAAGTTGAGGTGTTTTTAAGTACTTGGTATTGGTGACATGAAGTACTGAGACCCTGCACAAATAGTTCATGTTTTTAAAAAGTTTGGCATTTTCTATTCTAATGTGTTAGAGTTGAGCAGAAGTTTCATTTGGTCTAAGTCACTTGATCCCGGTTAAAATATTTGTGGTTTTCGTTATATTAAAGTGCACAATAATAATAGATGTATTATTAAATGGGTTTTTTGAGGTCGTAGTTTTATGAAATAAATCATGTGTACATGTTTTATATGTGTGGGGTTTTATAATTATTTTTCTTTTTACATTATTTTATTATTAACAAGATATCCCGAATTTAAATTTGAAGGGGATTTTTTGGATTTAATTCAAAAAACCTTTAAATTTGAAGGGGATTTTTTGGATTTAATTCAAAAAAATCTTTAAATTTGAAGAGGGAATGTTTTGGATTTAATTCAAAAAACTTTTATGTTCTTTACTATTTACGTTTATGTTTAGATGTTTAGCCGTGAGACTTCACCAGTTCTTATAGTTTTTTTCCCATTTACATGTAGTTTACAAATTTCCATCTCCAAATGACTTTTCTTATTTTGGTTATTATTATTTTGACAGATTCCTCACACCAATGTTTCTATTTATGCCACTTCATCGTAAGCAACTTCATGATTTTGTTTCCATCTATGGTGGTTCTAGTTTTTTCCCTCTACATTAGTCTACTAAGTTAATGATCTCATGTCATCTCGAGGCTAGTTGTACAGGCAATGTTATCAGCCCTTTGTGGCTTGACAAAACACTTTCTTTAGGAAGTAGTAGCTTCTCTTGTTTGGCCCTTAGTTGGATTACAGAAAAGGAAAATAATTAAATTAATTCATAAAGAAAATAATTAAAAGGATTACATAGATGTGAAATTATCTTGTAAAACAAAAACCAAAGAAAAACTAGCTAACAATATATCTATTATCTTATGACTTAGAAATAGTCACTTAAATAATTAAAAGGATTACATAGATGTGAAACCACATATGATTATTGTGTAAAAAAAACCAAGGAAAAACTAGCCAACAATAGATCTATTATCTTATGGCTTAGAAATAGTCATTTAAACAAAAACACTCTCGCCTAGCTAAGTGCCTTGTTCACACATCTTTGGCTCACTATAATACAGAATAGAGAAGTCTTTTAAACTTTTTAACTACATTAATACCAAGGTCATTAATAGCATGTGACTGAAACCACCATTATTGACCTAACAACATTGGTTCTTTCAAAAAGTCTAGTTTAACTAACAATGCCTCTTTACACTTAATTAGAAAAATTGTTTTAACCGAATCTAAAAATACATACATGATCCTCTCCCCTATCACTTAAGTCTACATCAAAACTTTATTAATAAAGAAATGCATACTTAAAAAGTGTGATATCTCTATTTACATATAATTTGAATTAAAAAATCGTCTTTAAAATAAATTTTTTAATTTACTTTTACTATGTTAAAGCTTAAGTTATCATTCTCTAACTTTATTAATGGCTCACACTAATTGCTCCTCCCTTCGCGCAACTTCATCACAATCAAAATCTTACTTTGGTCTTTTGCCTCTCTATTATTAACAATTTTATATTATTTTTAAGTGAATTATCCATACACTACTCTAAGTCTCATTGTGACTTGACCAAATACTATATATAATACCATAAGTCTCATTGTGACTGGACCAAATACTATATATAATTAAAAAAAATATACAAATTATAGTAGTAACACATAATTTACCTTGAAAAACTTCAAAGCCGTAAAAACTATCTAGCGATAAATTCATACTTTTACGCCTTAAAAACAACTATTCCTTAATTTAAAGGGAATAAGTCTACCCTAATACCTTGACCTCCAACAACTCTGTCTTTCTCTCAATTTTGACGTGTTACAATGAAAAATCCTGGAACATTTTAAACAACTTTAAATACATGTAAAACCACAGGCCCTGATATTATTGACAGAAAATCATCAATTATTATTGACTTTTAACAAACGTCGACAACTACACTCTCAATTTATTTTGGGTTTTGTTCTTAAAATTGACTCATGTACAAAATGGTTAAGCGTATCACATGTGATGTTAAATTGCGTCTTAACGTCCAATATAATTTGTGTTAATGGTATATATTTAAATAAATAAGAAAGTATATTTAACGCTATTTAAATTAATTTATTTATTAGTACTAAACCATATATCAAACACATGCATAATTACATTACAAAATAGGTTAAACACTTACAATATACTAATAAATATGGTTACAATGTATTAGTAAATATGGTTGATGTTTTTGTTTTACTTAATTAAATTAGTAGCCTTTTTTGTTTTAAATTAATTAATTAAATTACTTAATATGGTGATGTTTTTGTTTTACTTAATTACTTTAGTAAAAACTTAAAAAAAAAATTCAACTACCAACAGGCCCCCAACACAAAACTGTGGTTCGTCTCAAACCACTCAATCCTTCTCCTAAGAGGAAAGTTTCTCCTATGTGGCCTTTTGTAATGCATTCAAGGGTTCCTTGTGTGCCATTCCAATGGTCAGATCCTCGGTGATAGCACCAACTTCCTCGTTGCTTTCTCATTGCACAGTTAACAGTAATTTGTTACACTTATCTGTAATTGCAAATATCCAAATTTGAAGATCATTAATCTACTTGGCCTCACTGATCTTCTCATTATGCTCGCTAAGCTGAAACTTTTCTTGCATTGTGTTCCACTTGTTAGTAAAGTTCATCATGCCCATGCTCTGCTCATTCTTGTGTATTACCTCATCATCCTTCAAAATCTGGTTAGTGACATCTGCTACGATTATAGCACCTAACAAGGCACTCCATAACTAATTTCCGCATTCAACCATGCCTTGAAAGTGTCTCTCATATTCATCTATTTCCTTCATAGCTTGTCGAATAAGCTCCCTTCGCTCACATTATTTTCCTTATGTAGACTTCTTTTTTGGAGGTGGCCCCCAAGGTTGCGTCATGTCTAGTCTAATGACAATACTATGCAGTATGCCCCCTGATGTGAAGTGTTCTACCACTTTTCACCACGGAAAATTCAAAAGAACTACTAACTACTAATTTGAATGAAACTAATCCCAATTCCCTACAACCTTCAACAAATCTACCTTAATTATGTACAATTGGTAGATGACTTCCTGACTCATATAATGTGTGTAGGAGCTCGACTTTCCTTGTATAGTTTCAACTAGCTCCCATTGAAAAATCACTCATGTGATGTACCATCCAAGTTATTTAGTTGTATTGTGCCCACATTTGTTACGTGTTGGATTATATATGGCCTCATCCAATGCATCTGAAACTTACCTGGATGCTTGAAAAAAAATTTGTCGTATAGCAATACTAAGTCCCCAACTAAAATAATATTTTTCTTAAGTCTTCTATCATGTTAGTATTTATCTCAAGCCTTCTGCACTTCCTGGTGGAAACTGGCCAATGCTTGGTCTTCTTCTAGTCATAGTAACCCATTTAACCTCTCCTCCACTGCACCAGACTCCATTAGCCACGTGGATACTGTGATGCATAAACTCAACACTAAAATCTCCATTGACATGATAGCTTCTTGTCCATATACTAATTGGAAGGGTGCTTTCCCAGTCAATGTTTTACCTGTAGTGCTAGAGGCCCATGAAATTGCTAGTATCCTCAAGCCCCAGTCATCATGTTGCACATTACACACCTTGGCAAGCGTAGTCTCCAGTATCTTATTAAACTCTTCCATCGTGTCATTAGCTTGAGGATGGCAGGGGTACTTTTCTAATGATAAATTTCAAATTCCTTCATCAATATAACAATAGTCTTATTCAGAAGCGAATGCCTTGATCACTCATAAAAATTCTTGGGAATCCAAGTCTGGTTACCACATTTTCAAATAAAAAGTGCAAAGTTGTCTCTGCGCTGCAATCATTCACTAGTGTGGCTCCCATTTGGCCACATAATCATTGGCAGTAATTATGTATCACACTCCAATATTCTTTGTTGGAGGGTCGATTGGTCTTACAAAATTAATTGCCCATTTATGAAATGATTATAGGGTAGGTTGAGGAGTGAACGACATTTAATCTCTTTGGGATGAATTCCATACTCATTATCATACATCACAGGTCCTTCAAAACTATTTAGGGTTTGTATGTAGAGTGGGCCACCATAGTCCCACGTGCAAGACCTTCTACGTTGAGGTCGGTCTTGCATAGTTTCCTCCTGTGACACCTGCATGCACCTATATTAGAATCATTAGTTGTTCATGCTCCAAAACACATTTATACAAAATTCCATATAATCCTAACTTATATAACAAACTTGCAATCAACTAAGATTCAATAGAATTCACCACTAGTCATTTCTTTGGCTCAACTTTATAATATTTTGGTTCTATTTATGTACTAAAAAAGCTCACAATCTCTACAAAGTAGTCATCTTCCATCATCAAAAAGTTGAACATCCAGCAGATTTTCCTCCAAGTTTTATGCCTCTTCTCCTAAAGTCAAGAGTGCCAAATGGTAAAGTCTCATGTTCAACTTACCAAGCTTAACCACCACTTTAAAATCATACTCCTGGAAATAGATCATCCATATGCAAATTATACCCCCCAACACACGCTTGTAGGTGAGGTACCTTAATTCATAATGATGGGTGAAAGCATGGAGTTGGGTTAAACTTTTTGGAAAGAGAAGGCACATTTAGGTGGAAAAAAAGATGACCCAATTGATCCATTTAAGCACTCGATCGAGCCTTTTTAAAGCGCTCGATCGAGCTCCTCAGGTGCTAAAAAAGTAGCTCGATCGAGGGTTAAAAACAAACCCTCTATTGAGTGTTATGGCTCGATTGGGCTATAACCCTCGATCAAGCCATATTTTAATTAAATACTCCACTCGTTGTCTGCGCGTTCCATTTGCACAGACTGCAGGACATTTGAGAGCTCGACTGAGAGCGTTTAGGTAGCTCGATCGAATGTATTGGAGCTCAATCGACTAATTGAAACATGGAGCATTCAAATCAATCTCTCCGATGACCCCAAAATGTCCTAGAGGCTCAAATGAAGATAGGTATTCTATCCTTTTTGTCTTTTTCATTTATTTTTTTGAAAAATTAAAAAAATTAATTAAAAAAAATAAACATACAAAAACCATGAAAAAAAAAAACCCTTCAAAACAACTTAGAAAATCACAAAACCAAACTAGAAAACTAGAAAAATCCATACAAAAGAAAACCTTCAAAACAATTTAGAAAACCATAAAACCAACCTAGAAAACCACAAAAAAACATAAAAAAAGCCCTTCAAAACAACCTAGAAAACTCTTCAAAACCACCAAGAAAACTATAATTTAGGCTTTAAATTTTTTTCTTACTTGCAATGTTTTGTTTATTAAATGCATATTTTCTAATTTTGAATGGTAAAAATGTTTTTTCTAATTATTTTTTGTTTAAAAGTTTTACTTTAGGAATTTTGTGAAATAAATTTTCTTTTTTTTCAATTTTTTGTTATTTAAAATGCATTTTAAAAAATATACCCTGAAAAACTCCAAAACATAAAACAACGAAATTATAACAAAAAAAAAGTAAATTAGGAGCTTGAGATTGACATGATGAATATGGTTGCTCATGGTGAATATTTATTTATAAAATAATAAATTTTTATTTTAATTTTTTTTTAAATTCAAATTAATTTTTATTTTAAATATTCTTTTAATAATAAAAAATAGTATAATTCTAGTTTTAGAAATAAATATTTAATCTTTATAGTTAAAATCTAAAAAAAATGTTATATATATATATATATATATATATATATATATATATAATATATATTATATGATTGATAGCCCCAAGAGTTAGCTCAATCGGTCCAAATCAGTGCCTCACCAATCGGGAGGTCACAGGGTCAATTCCCGAAAGCTCTTGGGTCAGGTTCTAGATATAGGCCAAAGGGTGTGATCCCCTTCGGGGTCGATCTACCCAGTTCTAAAACAAGAACAACGAACAACAACATTTAACTGAGTTATATATAATATTTAAATATATATAGTTATAACATAATATATATATAATTATCACATAAGATAACTAATTTTAACTATATATTATAGTAGTTATAACATAATATATATATAATTATCACATAAGATAACTAATTTTAACTATATATTATAGTTCTATATAATAAATATAACATAACATAGTTGTATAACTATTTAGCATAAGATAAATTTTTTTAACACACAAACACACACATACACACGTATATATCATAACTATTATAGGCCATTTTGTCACATCAAATCAATGAGCCTCCTAATGGGACCAATCAACATCGTATTCCCCTTTGTCATCATTTTGCACAAATCCCTAAGCATGCTTCTTTCATTCCATGGAGTTTTTGCCTAAAACTGCATCATTTGAGCCAGTTTTAGGACCAATGCTCCCTGACCTCTTGTTGGACAGTGTTCACCTACAGGTTGCTCCACTATGGTATGCGCTGATCACATACAGGTTTCTCTCCTTTGCACCTATGTTGGTTGTAGAATTTGGGAAAAAGAGAGAAATTCCAGAAGCTTCCAGAATTAGTTACAACCATTTAACTCAGATAAAACTTCTAGATCCTATCCTACCTTTCTTTGGAGTTTCCATCCCTTATCCTTTGATCTCGTCCTCCCATCAAAAGTGGATATAAAACCTCAGATTGGTAATTGTATAAGAACTCCCAACTTACCCCACTCCTCTATATATTTACAACCTTCCATATGCAAGGGGTTCGCTTTTGGAGAGTGATTTTACCCTTATGTGGTTGTGGTGAGAGGTTTCATTTCACACATTTAGGGTGATTGGAGGTGCACATTGTGACAAGGAAAGGACAAGTCGGTCTTGGAGGAGCTCATTTACAATATCAACACCTATTTATGGTTGTAAACTCCTTCCATTTATATTAAGGTAAATGATTCTTTGTTTTCCTATACGTGATGTTGTTATTTCATGTATTTCAATACCATGTTGATCTACTAAATAGAGTATTTAGATGATACTGCATAGATCTCCTAGTTTCTTGGTTTGTGTTATCTGACTATGTAAGTTCTAATTTTGGAAATCGGAGCTAGAATTGGAGCATTCAAGCTAAAGAGGGACCAAAGCCCACACTATATTCTAGGTAGGCTTCATCCCATCATCTATTTACTTTAAGGAATGTATTGGGTTCCTTTTCTCTCTGTTGTTCTAGGTTAGCCACAAAATCTAGGGGAGATACTTTTATACGCAATTGTAAATCTCGTATAACAAATTGGCGACTCCACTGGGAATGGTGTATTCCCTTGGTGGTTCATTTGTCCATAGTGTTTGATTACCTCCTTGATATACCTTTTCTACTTTACCCATCTAAGAAAGGCCTAGGAAGTGATTTCATTGAGTCTCTTCTGCAGCTTTTGTGTCGAAAGAATCTATCCCTGGACCAACGCACCCTAGTGCCTCTTACAAAGCGTTACACCTTATCTGGGCCTACTTTGTACTTGCATTGGAAAACACTGGTACCTCTTCTGCACCAACATTGGCCCCTTTTTTTGCACAAAACTTGCCCTTGTTCTTTAGTTCCTCTTTGATCAGCCTACCTCTAGTTGACCTTCCTAGAGTCTTGAGTGTCTTATGGTCTCTCTAAAGGCTTCATTTGGTTTGCATTTGTGTTTGATTTCCTTTGATAAGAATTGGTTTTTATTTTTCTTTGTTCTTATCATTTGGTCCCTTGTAAAATGATTTTATTTAGTCATTGACCGCTTGGATAAATTTTTGTTTTTGTCCCCATTCTAAAAAGTGCATTTGAATCATTCATTAAACCTTTGCATCTTAGTTTTCTTCATTTCGAAAATTAAGTGTGTTGAAAAGAAAAAAATTGAATTGCCATTTAGGGTTTTGTATGTGCATAGATATAGGAACTATTGCATTGAAAGGGAAAATACTTCTTGCATCATGTTTTCTGCATGTTGTGTGTTGCATACTAATTATTTCTTCCCTTCCTTTGCTAGATTTTCATTGAAAGAAAAATATTTCCATTTTCTCATGCTACATTTCCATTTTAGGATATTTAGGTGACATTTGTGGTGAGCAAAAAACTGAAACTTAATCAAAGATAAATAGTAAAATTTATTGAATCAACCTAAGGAGAATTTGTAGCATTAACAAAAAAATTTAGAGGTCTAGGCTAGAGACGTGTTTCGACGTCGTTAAGCGTAGGAGTTGTCATTTTTTTCCAACATTTCATCCCGGGGATGAAATCCTGTTGCATGTATGTGAGTGTATAGAATCATTATCCACGTACCTTTGGGTATATTGAACGTACTCCACGCATGTAAAGTATATGGGAACGCTCTCATTGAACGGTTACATATTAGACAACACTACTACGAACTGCACTCCCATGTACCGTTGAGTATATTTTGGGAGTCCCATATAGGTTACTATCCATCCATAGGTAACCAAGTTTTCCACCTTGTACACCATTATACAATGAACACATCATTCAGGTAGATTGGTTGTTGTATGTTAATTCCTTAGTTCGCCAAGGTGTATATTGTAGTTCACGGTTGCTTGGTAATACTTTATGCCTAGATTACCCTCTTTTTTATTTATTTCTTTTAGTGTTAATAATATCTATTATCCAATGTGGAAGAACAAAATCTTCGACCCTTCGTCTGCGTAGAATGAGAAATAAGCCTCCTCTTCAACCAAAGGTTACTCCTGACCGTCATTAGAAGCATAAGAAGATGTAAACTACCGAATCAGGAACTTCAGAAACTTTGTTACCTGAGGTTAGTGAACCTGATCTTCCTAAGTCAGATACTTTGATTCCTGAGGTTGTTGAACCTGAGGAGCCTCAGGCATCTTCACCTGTTACTTCAGGACCTTCCTCTTCTCGTCCTTTGTCTCAAATAGAACTTATATATCTTGGACCCAACAGTGAACCTCTTCCACAGAGACATGTAATTATTGAAGAGATCCCACATGGAGAACCTCGTCGTTCTACTCCTATTCATTGGGAAGGACTCCATTTTTATCAGATTGATCCTTTTCCACCTCTTCATACTTTGACACAAACTCCTTTACTTGATTCTTTGAACTTACTGGCAGATCTCTTGTGGAAATATTCATTTGGACTGTTAACCATGAATGGAACTGATTCAGACTCTTAGCTCATGTCCACCACTATGGTTAAGACATCAAATGTTACTTCCTCATCTATGTTTGCAACATCAGTAGAAACACATCTGTATTGTGGCTTGTCCGTCCCACCTGGGTATTAGTCTTTATCTGGTACCTTTTTTGGTTCATCTTCCAGTCCTTGGACCTCTCCCATGTCATCTAATTCAGGAATAACATATGTACTTCTCTTATGAATACCACACAATCTGCTACTCTTCCTCCACCTACACCCATGATCGAGCAATAGGTTGGCCCTTACATTAGTGGGAAAGGCTACCTTCAACAACCTAACTATTCTTATGTTGGGTACCCTCCCTCTGGATCACAGTTACCTCCATCATCCCCTCTTCCTTTGGAAGGGGGGCAACCTATTGTTGGTATATCTCAAATTGGTCATCAACCTTGTTATAGTCTTCCTTATCCTAGAATAACTGCCAGTGTTTGGAATGTACTTTTCCCATTCAACCTGGTTCATTTTGGGACCGATTGTTGAATCCTCAACCTGCACCATCTTCATCCCAAATTGATATCCATCCATTAACACCCCAAAAAGCTCAAATACATGTGATCCAACTTTTACAGACTATTTTTGCATCACAACCTTTACATCAATATCTAGAACTTCTCAAGTCCCGCTTATCCAGCCTATACAAGGTACCTTACATTGTCGACTGCTTAGACAAGGTACTCGTAGAGTTTTGATAGGTCAAATTATTCATAGTATGGTATAGTACCAATCAAACCATCTTTACCATGGGACAATGCAAACCCCCATCAGGCAACAATATGGACCGTATCAAGGTATTCCTCAAGCGCCATTTCAAGACCAAAAACTCCAAACCCAACCATTCCAACAACTTTATCATCATCTTGGGGCTAGACAGCAGCGTCACTTGTATACTGGTTATCAGAATCCTCCCTATCATGGTACCCAGGTTCCTTATCATCATATTCCTACTTATCTAGGGATGCAAGTGCCTATTGTTCAATCTATTCATTCATATCTAGACCATCCTCCTCTGAATTTTAATTGGCAATTACCTTTCGTGGCTACTCTCGAATTTCCAGACTTAACTCAAGCTTCAGCTCACTAATGACCCCATTGTTCATTCGCCATATTGGTTGATTATTCCCATTAAATTTCCTTATGATATCCAAAAAGTAAATGGGAATCCAGGAGAATACCTGTTGACACACATTATGACGTATCATCTATGGTTTTCTTAAAACTCCCTTCATGATGATTCTATTTGACTTCTTCTTTTCCAATGAACACTTACAGGTATCATAGAAAAAATGGTATATTGAATTATCCATTGCTTAGTTTCATGATTTCAACACTTTAGCCACCACCTTCCTCACACATTTCTAGTTTCCCACCAGATACGAAAC
Source organism: Pinus taeda (assembly GCA_000404065.3). Taxonomy (NCBI): domain Eukaryota; kingdom Viridiplantae; phylum Streptophyta; class Pinopsida; order Pinales; family Pinaceae; genus Pinus; species Pinus taeda. The sequence goes on along the minus strand of APFE030887448.1, from coordinate 46,546 downwards.
TGGAACAAAACTCTTAACCAAATTCAAACAATCAGATTCCACTCACATCTCAGATCACATTCATGAGTGGAGATGCCGCCATTGGTTAGTCACGACTTATGTTCCCAATCAATTGTTAGCGGAATTGTTTGTCAAATCTCAGTTAGCCTTTGTAACAGAAGATGTGGCTAAAGGTGGAGTCGTGACCGAAGAGAAAGTTATTGCTTATGCACAATATTTGGACATTGTTTATACCCAATTAGGCACACTCTATGATAAGATACCAAACATTCCAAGACCTTTGAATATTGTTCCTCCTCCACCTGGTAAAGAATCTCATGTCACTGATGGCGTAATTGGTTCTTCGAGTTGGTAGTCGGAAATTAAATCATCTGGTATTTTTGTTACCACACTTGCTCAAAACCCTGAATCCCATCCTCCTACGCCTTCTTCTTCTAAGATAAATGTTGTTTCATATGATAATGGCAAGTCTTAATAGAAACCTAGAAGAAAGAAGAAATGAAAAGGTAAGAAAAAGAAAGACCCTTCACCGTAGGATAAACAAACAAATTAGTCCTTTGATGAGAAACAAAATGCTCGATACCCATGCTTGATTTGCAACGACGATCATTTTACACATGATTGTCTACACCACGTTGAAGTGATTCAGTTTCTTAAATCTTCCACTTCTCCCGTTGTGTTGACCATGATATTTCCTAATCAGGAGACTCATATGGTTTCCCAGGACCCTTCTTCCTCTAACATGGTTTTGATTATTTCCTCCTTGAAGCTAGAATCTAATGTTATGGTGGCCACTCAGAAGAAATACTATGGTAATGTGAATCCACCGAATGGTCATGCTACTAATCAACCTGCTATCTCAACATCACCTTCATCTGATCCTACTCCACCTCTGATTCCCGTGGAATTTAATATGAAGTCTCTAAAGGGCATTATTCATAAGTTTGCTTTCAACCCTCGTTCAAGAGTTACCCAAAATTATAACATATTTTAATACTTGTCTCTGTCTCCATCAACTATTTCAACTCTTGAAGTCTTTCAGAAATTCCCCGCCCAAAAGAAGACCTTCTTATCAACTATCGGATGTGTAGATCCATTAGATTTTGACCTAGTGGTTTTCTCTCATGAAACCTATACCCCTCGAATTCTAGCTCAGTTAGTTTTTATAATCTAGGTCGTTGTCTATGGTAAGAAAATTCATTGCTCTATTGTGGATGAGGGAGCCTCGACCTACATTATGTCCTTGTCTTGTTGGAAGGAATTTGGTTCACCTAAACTAAGTCAATCAACCACCACATTGAAAGCCTTCGATGGAAGAACGTACAAAACTTGTGGGGTTTTGAATTCCCTTTAAGTAGAACTAGGGGGAAAAAGCATTTCCATAGAAGTCAAATTTATTGATGAACCTCTTGAATATAATCTTCTATTGGGACATACGTGGGTTTACGCCATGGCTGCCATCATTTTTAATTACTTCCGTATGATCACCTTTCCTCACAAAGGTGGGATTGTAGCCATAGATCAACTCACCTTTTTCACCTTTGGTTCGAATGTGACTGGAAGTGTCCCTCTTGTATGGGAAACTCTACATTCCTAGCAGCATGTCAGAGTTGGATTGTTGAAGGATTCTTCACTTATGGGAACCTTTTCACTCCCTCCTCCTATCCTTCTTGAAAACTCACCTTTGGTTGCTTATATCAACATGATATCATCCTAGATGATTCCTGTATTGTACCTGATGGAACTAACATCTGAAGTTCTGGCAACTAAATATTGCTTAGCCTCATTGAGATAGATTACAAAGCCATATATTCATCTTTTGCGACTTACACCTTCTCTTCGATTAATTAGGTAGATCGATCATGGATTATGGCACGTCTTCTGATCCTTTTTCTCACATATTCTTTGTAACTAATGAAAGCATAATGGAGATCATGATGCCAGATCACGAGCCGTGGGACAAACATCAACATCGTTCCACCTTACTAGATTCCACAGGGAATAATCTCAATTATGTGTACTTATCTAATTTTGTTGATCCTTTTACGAATTTATTTTCTATTCATGAGATCAACTCTGAAAATAACCTTTCGAATACCGAAGAAATGATACCTCTCAATATTTTGATCAAACCAGGAATTGTCGAAAATCTATAAATTAGAGCATGTTGTTCTCCATTTGAGATCGAGATATATAGATCCCTATTCTGTGAGTTCCGAGATGAATTTTCCTGGACTTACAAATAAATGGCAAGTATTGACCAAAACATAGAAGTGCATGATGTTAAAATGTATCGTGATGCCAAACTTGTCCAGAAGCGCCTCCATCTATTCCATCCCAGGAAGGATGTTGAGATTAAGGCTAAAGTTGAAAAGCTTCTTCAAGTTGGTTTCATATACCTCGTTCCTTTAATTGATTGGGTATCGAACATTGTCCTTGTCATGAATAAATAGGGCATGATCTGAGTATTTGTCGATTACCAGGACGTAAATTGTGCTTGTCCTAAGGACAAATATATAACCTTATTTATTGACCATATTTTCGATGACTGCGTTGGCTACGAGATTTTTTATTTCATGGATGGATTCTCTGCTTACAAATCAAAATTCTCCTACCCGAAAAACCTAAGACTGACTTTATTTGTCCCTAGGGTACTTTTTCTTATTGAGAGCTCCCACTCGGTTTGAATAATGTTGGGGGCGTGTTTCAATGTGCTATGGATTACACTTTTCATGACAACAAACATATCATGCAACCCTATTTGGACGATCTCCTTGCTCGTTCCAAACATCAGGGTTGACCACCTGATGCATCTAAGGGCTATTTTCCTCTGTTGTAGATATTATAACATTCGACTTAACCCACACAAATGTGTGTTCTGCGTTGGCTCTATTCAACACCTAGGTTTTTTCATTTCAAAAAAAGGGATTCGTATTGATCTACTGAAAGTACAGGCAATCTTTGACTTGCCTGCACCTTCTTCTCTTGTTCAGTTACAAAGACTCTAAGGGAAATCTAACTTCCTACGGAGGTTCATCCCTAATTATGTTGAGCTAACCAAAGGATTCACTCACTTACTAAAAAATCCCCCACCCCCCTTCCATTGGGATGAAGTTGCTCAGAAATTGTTTGATTCCCTAAAAGATGTATTGGTTTGGGCATCTCTTTTATACCCTGTTGGTTATCAGTGCACCTATTTCTTGTATCTTGTTGCTGCCATTCTACTATATATATGGTATTGGTCCAAGGAGATAATAGAGGGATTGAACATCCCATTTATTATATGATTCAAAACCTTAATTATACCGAAATCATATATACTCACATGGAAAAGTTGGCGTTGGCAGTGGCTCAAGCCATCCAAAGGTTTTGCCATTACATCTTTCTTAGGAAAACTACGGTCATTTAAGATTTCAACCCTATGACATATATAATATTGCATCAATTGATGGGGAGAAAGTACTCTAAGTGGATCATTATTCTGCACGATTTCAACCTGGAGTTCATCAAATCCAAGTCGAAGAAGCCCCTAGTTTTCGTCGAGCTAATGTGGGATCGTCCTTCCCTTATTTCTAAATCTACATATGAATATTCTATCCCTGAAAATTCATTGTTTCTGATATCTTCATCAGACCCTTGGTATGGGTATTTTTTTATCTATCTCCAGACCTAGACTTTCCGAACTATTACATGTCGCTCTAAGAAACAACATATTCAATACCAATCTCAAAATTACATTATTATCGGTGACACCCTTTATCTTCTTGGTATTGATGCGATCTTACAGAGGTACCTCACTCTTGAAGAGGCCAAGAAATTCCTTAATGAATGCCACTCTAGGGCATGTGGTAGACACCTATCTAGTTACACTACCATGTGGAAGATCTTACTTGTTGGTTAGTTTTGGCCTACTATCTTTCATGACTATATTCTCACTGTCTAGAAGTTTCATGCATGCCAAATCTATGATCGTAAGATCCATGCTCCACCTGCTCCATTACATCCCGTTGTAGTTGTTGGTCCCTTTGTGAAATTTGGTATTGACGTTATGACATGTAACCCTCACTTGGTCGAGGGGCATAGTTATATCATTGTCGATGTTGACTTCTTTACTAAGTGGGATGAGGCAATGCCTACATTTAACAAAATAGGAGAAACGATTGCATACTTTTTCTTCAATCACATTATTGCTACGTTTGGTGTTCCACAAGAAATAGTTACAGATCATGGAAATCATTTCCAGAATCATATGATGACAAAAGTAACTGCTAAGCTAGGAATTTCACATGAAATTTCCACTCCCTACTATCCTCATGCTAATGGACAGGTTGAGGCTATTAATAACGTTATTAATACTATGCTTCAACATATGTTAGGGTTCCACAAATCAGACTAACACTTTCTTATTTATGCTTTCTTGTGGGCATACTGAACCTTAGTTAGGACAACAACTGAATTTACACCCTTTTAGTTGGTCTATGGTATGGAAGAAATCCTTCCCATCGAATGTGAAATTCAATCATTAAAACTAGTTGTTGAACTTATTCTTGCCACTTTTGTAGAGTAGGGTCGTCTTTTAGCCAACAAAGTTCCTAAAATATGCTTCAAGGCATAATATGATAAAAATTTCAAGCCTTCTGTCTTCCTGGAAGGAGGCCTGGTTCTCTTATATGACTAGGAGGCCAATAAGTTAGGTCCAGGAAAGTTCCAACCCACGTGGCTAGGTCCATACATTGTCAAGTGATTCCTTGCAAAAGGGGCCGATGAGTTAGTAGACTTTAATGGGGTTCCACTGGTGCAGCCTCGAAATGGTTTGTACCTAAAAGAATACTATGCTTGATCCCATGAATACTGTACATTGTCTACATATTGTCTATAAGTGTTGAGTGTATTTGCAGTGTGTCTTTTTAGAGTTTCCTTTAGTTTCTGTTGATCCCCTTTACGTTTTGTTTGCATATGTCATCTTCTCTTGAACTCTATATTGGTTATGCCAAAGGTGCTAGTAGTAGTACTCGAAACCTATCTTCCACAACATGGTCTATCTTTGCTCTAAATGGTGAACTAGTGAGTATGCAAGGGATTTGTATTGGTCGCTTTACTAACAACATCGTTGAGTATAGTGAAGTGGTGGAGCTACTATCTGATTCTATTTAACATGGTATCCATTTTTTAGTCATCAGGCTTGACTCACAACTTGTAGTACTACAACTTTCTAATGTTTATTCAGTGAGAAATCCTGCCATCCTTCACATGGTTTTGAGAGTACGTATTTTGGAAAGATATTTCAATTTCATATCATATGAAGATATTCCTAGAAATCTAAACACATTAGCACATGCCCTAGCTAATTACGTTTTAAAGAGACATTTGCAACGAATGTAAATAAGCTCTAATTCACATCACATCATATTGAAAGCATAATAGGAACTAGGAAACATTGAATATATATATTTTTGGTTTTACAAAATTTGTGCCCTGAGACACATATGCCTACATCACCCATATGAAAAACTACATGTAAAGATCTAAGTAGACAAATCAATGATGCTCATGCTAAAATGACATTGCATGAGTTATCTTCTGTAGTAATTGACCAATACGGCAAGGCACTATGATAGTGTGTCGTTGAAGTTGCATTAGAATATGGTCGACATCGATTTCATCAATCTTGTGTGTCAACCCCTCCATGTGGCACTCCACCTTTCATAGGATCTCATCTACCTCAAGATCGCATAGTGCATCCCGTCCTACCGCAACAACCAGTATTGATTTCATTACATCCTCATGTGGTTGTCTCTCTGCACAAAAGAGATATGAAGCACCTACTGGTCGAACTGATCCAATATCTGCATGAAAACATCAGTGGTTTAGTCTAAAAAAAAAATAAAAATAAAAATAATAATAATAATAATTTGTAGAACTTTCAAGAACTTAATGGTTGAAATATTTTACCTGAAGCATCCCATTTCTCACCCTGAGGCAACAAGAGCTCGAGATCATCATGGAAATCCATCCATGCATAAGGATAATCATTGATAATAATGAATTGCCTATGTAGGCACCCAAAAATGTTGGTGAGAAGTTGATCATTGACGGACATGCATCTCGGGCCATATGATCTATCCACCTCTTCATCCATGGCGCCCTGAGGTCAATAAGCTCGAGTACAATATGATGAGGCAAAATTAATGGCACCCGTTCTAGAGAAAAAGAGACTAAGATCAAACCATAGCTAAAGTTCTTTGACTTCCCCTCTCTTTCTTTAGTAAGTTGTTCTTTCATATTGACTAAAACTCTCTCACTCCAGCTGAAGATTGTTGGGTCTAGACACTCCACCCTGTACTCCATATATGATCTACTTGCTACGTGAAGTGTTGAGCTACTTACCAATCTCACGCTAATGAATAAGATTGTTCCAAAAGGTAACTTGGTTACATATTTTATGTTGATCTTTCCATCCTTAGTCGGATGGGCTTGAGGTACACAATAGGTGGCGATATAATCTTTCATTGTCTCCCCACCACTTCTCCCACCTAGGAGAGAGATGGGGGCACCCCTTTTGGATAAATCTATCAGAAAGTAGATATCTTCTACCTTTATCTCGAGCATATGTTCCTCAAACATGAATGCTTGTACCTAAACATCCCATGAACGAACAAGATATTTCAACAATTCCATATGTTGCCTCATACCTGGAAGCTAGGAGAATTTTAACAATCCACAATTTTCTAGTGTCGGGATGGTATCAAGATCATTTACTGCATTTAAATATTGTTCCTCATGTTCTCTTTCTCTCCAAATGAATGCCATTTTGTGCTAATGAACACCTGAAACATCAACAAGGGATTCATTAGGCTCCTTTTCATGCAAAAACTTGACAAAGTTTAGGGAAATTTGATAAAAAAACTTAGCATTTTGCACCCAAACACACCCTAGTGGTGCATCACAGAGCATTGCATCTCTCCCAAAAGTGATAGTATGCCTAGGCGCAATAGAAATTTCGATACTAGGGAGGTGCGTTGGTCCTAGGGTGTGTTCTTATAACCCCAGGATCATTAAAACATCAAAGCATTTGCTTGAAATAACAAAAATGGACCATCAAAAGAAAGATAAGGGTTTTAGCTCCTACCTGGAAGTGACGGTACTCAGAATGGTCCACTAGATTAACTGTAATCAGTTGTAGAAGATTGAGGGAAAAAGAGCTCAAAACTCTTAATGTTGAAGGTAAATGTGAAATGGTGAAAATGAATGGTCATTTTGAGTATTTATGGTCATTTCTCACATTACTTTATTCATATTTAATGTTTTGACCTAGATATGCTTCATTTTTACTATGAAATAGGTATGTTTAATCCTTTATGTGATGTTTTGAGTAGGTCGATAGTTGTTAACAGGTCTTTGTCCTACTTTAAACAGGTTATTATGACCAAGGAGTATAATTTTATCTATTTTCAAGGATCTGTAAACCTACAAAAAAGGAACACCCTTTATACCACTCATTCCTCTAGGAGGAGTCCTCATTTATCTCTTTTCAGACTCCCAAAATATGAAAAGATTGTCAAGCACTTTTTTTTTCAAACTTGTAAAAGCAAATGAAAAGACGTCTACTTAGTATAATTTTAACCCTTTTCCGGACTGAGATAGAATATCTACAAAAAAGGAATGCCTTGGTTAAACATGGCTAAGAGGTTATCTTGAGTATTCTTTTCTACCTTTCCAGACTTGAGAGACTATCTACAAAAAGGGACATCTGGAGTTTTCTTTTTCACCTATTTTTCAATCTCTTTAAACATGAAAAATATGTCGAGTTTTACCTTTGCTAGACTCGTTAAAACATTAAACAATGATGGAGTTGTCGAACATGACAAGGATGAACCTATCCTTCTTAGAGTTTGTTAAATATACTCAAAGGGATTCATCTGAAGGGTGAGCTTACAAATCAAGCATATGTTATCCTCCTCAAGCTTGTTAAAAAATAAAGAGGTACTGACTAGTATAGTTGGGGAAATTGGGAAAACAAGGTATTCCTTTTTCGAATGGCAACTAGTTACTCTGGAACACGACACTCTTCCACTTCATCTCCATGGTTGTTGGGTTGGGTAATCTACTTGTCTTTTGGTTATCATACCATTTTCAGAGCCTCCACTTTGGTTTTGGGTCAATGCTGCCAACTCCATTCAATGTTGCTGGTGTGTTCAAGAGAAGGCATTCAGTTGATATCCATTACAATACTCTTAAACCTTCATTCCATGTTTCCCTTTCCTGGTCCAGTTGTATATCAACATCATTTTGTCTCAATCATGATACCCGTTTCATGTCGTTGATGAGGGATACATCAAGGCCCTCCTACAATGGGTCACTTCCTGTCAACATCGGCACATTATCTAGGAAGTTGGGTTAGAAACATTCCTTGGTACCTTGGTGCTTGGATACATCAACAGAAAGTATCCTCACTCTCGATGACAGGTTTATAGCAATGGCCTTCGAATGAAAGAATCTGTGTGGTGTTCGACATCAACTCATTTATTCCACCATACAGATTGCACTGTAGTACCTTGAGAACCATTAACATCATCGGTGGTTTCTCTTGTGTCTGTTAAAAACTTACGTCATCGACCGGTAATTAGATGGTGTCCACCATGTTCAACCACAACTCGTTGATTCACATGGTTAGACTTGTATGTTGGTCTATCTGGGCTGCAATTTCAGGAGTTATAAAAAGATCACAATGTATGATGGTCATGATCATACAGACAGTAATCCAGTCACGGTTTCACTAGTTACCACCTATGGACATGCCTTTTAATCATTGTACATGTTATGCTAGCTTATGTGTTGAGTATGGGTATGCCTCCCTCAACAACAAACATGTCACCATGAAAATGTATTGTAACAAATGAAGCTCCCCAATTGTTCTTGATCCTGTCTTGTCACAAGGTAAATCACTTGAGTCATCAGTCATAATTTCTCACTTTGCGCTTTAGGGGGAAATTCGTTAAAGGCAATTTTGTCACGTCTAATTAGTGGGCCTCCTAATGGGATCAATCAACATCCTATTCCCCCTTGTCACCATTTTTCACAAAGCCCTAAGCATGATTATTTCATTCCCAAAAGTTTTGGCTTGAAACTACATCATCTAAGCCAGTTTTAGGACCAACGCTCCCTGGCCTCTTGTTGGAAAACATTCACCTACAGGTTGCTCCATTGTGGCCTACCTTGATCACCTATAGGTTGCTCCAGTGTGGCCAGCCTTGATCACCTACAGGTTGCTCCCCTTTGCACCTGCATTGGTTCTAGAAATTTGAGAAAAAAGAGAGAAATTTCGGAAGCCTCCTCTTCCAGAAGCTTCCAAAATTTTTTACAACCATTTATCTCAGATAAAACATCTGGATCCTATCCTACCCTAATTTGGAGTTTCCATCCCTTATCCTTTGATCCCATCCTCCCATCAAAAGTGGATCTAAAACCTTAGATTGGTAATTGGATAAGAACTCCCAACTTACTCCAGTCCTCTATATATTTATAGCCTTCCATATGCAAGGGGTTTACTTTTGGATAGTGATTTTACCCTTATGCTATTGTGGTGAAAGGTTTCATTTCATGTATTTAGCGTGATTAGAGGTGCACATTGTGACAAGTAAAGGACAAGTTAGCCTTGGAGGAGCTTTTCGATATGATCAACACCTATTTATGGTTGTAAATTCCTTCCATTTATATTAATGCAAATAATTCTCTGTTTTCCTATATGTAATGTTGTTATTTCATGCATTTCAATACCATGTTGACCTATTGAATATAGTATTTAGATGATACTGCATAGATCTCGTAGTTTCTTGGCTGGTGTTATCTTACAGTGCAGGTTCTAGTTTTGGCAAACAGAGCTCAAATTAGAGAATTCAATCTAAAAAAGGAGTGAAGCCCACGATGGATTCCAGGTAGGCTTCATTCCATCCTCTATTTACTTTAAGGAAAACATTGAGTTCCTTGTCTCTCTTTTGTTCTAGGTTAACTACCAAACCTAGGGGAGATACTTTTGTTTGCAATTGTAAATCATATATATATATATAATATATATATAAAACTAAATTTGAACTTAGTTATAACGTCACATAGCTATATATTATATTTATCTATATATTGTTTACAATATAACATAATTTTATAACTATTAGTTCATAACATAAAAGTTATTTAACATGTATAATTTTAAGTTCTTAACATAACATAACTATAATTATAGTTCATAACTATATATATTTAACAATTATAAAGCTATAACGTCATATTAACTATATTATTAGTCTATATTATTATTATTTATAACATAACTAGTTTTATACTATTTAACCTAACATGAATATATTATATATAATTATATATATATAATATTATATATTATATATCTATATTATTCATGTTTCAATTATGCATCCATTGATAGTCCTTAAATCCATTATGAAAAATTTCATTTGGTGTAGTGAATATATATATATTATATATATAGATATATATATATCTATTCATGTTTCAATTATGCATCATTGATAGATACCTTAAATCCATTATGAAGATTTCATTTGGTGTAGTGAATAAAAACGTTTAGACTCTTTTCCCATTTGTACCATATATATAGTGTGTTTGTACAAGAAACATTGTCTTCGTGTGCTTTAACTTAGTACATGTCAGGTGTCAAAGTCAAACATTAAGAACTTAAAGTCTATTGGAGTATTTGGTTGGCATGAAATTTTATTAGTTTTGTAAATAGGTTTATTTCAAATTTTTACATATTTGTGTGTTAAGAATAAAATGCATTATTTAGAAATGGGTAAAAGTGTGAAGGTAGATTTGATCACTTATTTCGATTATATTTACATGGAACTCAATACTTTAGTTGATAAATTATCAAAAAATGGACTCTAAAGTTTAGGAATTCAGGCTACACTATTTTGCTTGAGTTTAGAAATGGTTTTCCTATCAACATCCTTTCTAAGTCAACTTTTCTTTTGTATTATATGTAATATTTTAGTCAACATTTTTTTCTTCGATTAGTTTATATGTATTATATGTATCATATGCCATATGCTGAGACATCCCATAATTGTCCCAAATATAGGCCATCGAAGTGTGGGGGTTCTGTTATACATGGCTAGGCTCATGATAGATCACGTAGACCACCCACAATGCATGTTCCACTCATAGATCCTCCCTCTAACTCTAGCCGGAGTGCCAAAGGCAGTGTTTCTATCTCTATTGACGATCATGCTATCTCTAGAGAAACTTCTTCACTTATTTGAAGTACACCTCTTGCATTTTTAAATCATCTTTAAACTTTATGTGTTTATGTATTGAAATTGTTTTTAATTTTTAAATTGTCTTCAACTGATGTGTTTGAATTAAATGTATATGTTGTTGGAAATGTTAAGAGGGGGGGGGGGGGGGTGTAATCAGTGGTTCCTTTTCAATTGTTCACTTTTACCCATTATATCACTTATATTTAGAACAAAAAATGAACAATAAGAATAAATGCTTTTATTAATTTCTTCAATAAATCAAGTACAATATATGTAGGGCTCCAACCCTAGATTAAGACACCGATATTCAATCTTCCAGGCTCCAACCTTCTCAATTTTGAGGTACCATCCTCAAGGGCTCCAACCCTATATCTGGTTTAGGCTTGAACTTGGTTTCTTGACAACTCTGATCCTCTAGTGCTCCAACCCTATCGTCCAATGCACCAACCTTGTCTTTTCGAGGCTCCAACCCTTAGCTTTACTTCGTCAAGATATATTTGGTTATACTTCATGGCTCCCAATGTCTTGTTCAACGCAAGCCCTGTTAATCTTCACTTAGTCTTCATGTTTCATCATCAATGACAACCTTGATCTCTTAGAAGGTGTCACCACTGCTCTTCATCATACCCAAATGATTTCTTCAAGTCACCTCATGATGTCATCAGCGATGCATCAACGTCTTCAATGTTATCTTCAAGACAATTCACCAAACTGTGTTCAATAGTGTCTCCAAGATCAGTCAAGGCTACTCAACAAGAGTGCTCCAATCTAGGATCTTCTTCAAGATCACTTCACATAAACTTCAAACAAGGTCTCCACAAATTATTCGAGGGTGTCACCCAATCAACCTTTTAGACAGCTACTTCATTAAGTCTTCAATAGTGTTACTCCAAGGAATAGCTTCAATAGTTCACCAAGATCTGCTACCTCTAATCAACACAAAGGTTTCTTAAAGAGGTTGCTCTAATTTTGCTCAACAAGCTACTCCATGATTTGTACAAGTATATTTTCTTGAACAAGGTCTTCAATCCAGTACAAGGGTGCTCAGACTTCAACTATGTTTCATAAATGCTTCCAAAGACTACTCTAAACTTCAACAAGATTTAACGTATATGCTCCGAGTCTGTACTTCACCACAGTTCGAGAAAGGAGGTGGCACTACACTTCTATCACCACAATTCGAGTCACAAAAGAGTGTATGTATTACAGTCACTATTAACACAACAAAGTCACTATTAATACCACAATCCAATGTCTATATGCGAGCCACAGTGCTTAAGTTCACTATGTTGTACCACAGTCCAAGGCTCTGAGTTTTTACCATAATCCGTGCTCTAGGGGATAAAGAGATCACAATTTGTTTTCAAGGATCATAGTCCGAAAATGATAAGAATCCTGTCAAGATATATGTATTTCTAGAGATGTCCAAATCACTGTAGCTATAATAAATATTTAGACCCAAATCTTTTTAAATTATTTTTTTGCTCCTTTCTCCCTTATTTTCCCTTATCCGAGCTATTGTGGCACTTCTGTGATGATCACTGAATTGGATAACTGAGAATGAGATCCGAAATCCTTATATATACGTCACTTATGGAGGTTGACCTATTAGGTTGAATAGTTGTATCTCTTTGGAGAAAGATGAAATAAATATGGGTTGTCATGTCCCATTTTCGTAGCCGACCTATAGTGGATTAACTTTTATTTGATTTTATTTAACATGAAGAATCAAGCCTTTATAAGAATTGATTTGCATTGTTTTAAATTTAAATGAATTGTGACCAATGTTTAGTGTGGAGACGTCTTTTTTTTTTTGGTCTGCCAGGAGATGTAACATACATGCATTACATTTGTCTACCATGTGAAACATGGACCATATAAGAACTATGGAAAAGGCCTTGTCTACCATGTGAGTGATGTATTACACCATGTTGTTGCATTATACATTATGTCTACCGTGTATGGTCATAGGGAACCATGCTTCTTACATTATACATTATCTCTACCATGTATGTTCATATGTATGCCATGTTTGTTTACCATTGAACGAAGCCATTTGTTAATAAGGAATTTTTAATATTGTTTCAAAAACATATTCGTTGCCAAGGATTATGTTTGTTTTAATAATGTTTGGTAGTGTGTATTATGTTTTACATGGAGAGGCTACATGATATGAATGAATAATATGACATGATAAGAGGTAGGTGGGGTGTTTTAAGTAATTGTGAGGTGATTAAGATTCTATATTAGGATTCTAAGGAATTTATGAAATATGATATGGATACGATAGGGCTTAGGGTAGGACTATGGGATTAATTTATTTAGAACCTTCATTATTTTATGCTATATATTTATATATATATGACATGATAATGGGCAAGTGGGGTGTTTTAAGTAATTGTGAGGTGATTAAGATTCTATATTAGGATTCTAAGGAATTTATGAAATATGATAGGGTTACGATAGGGCTTAGGGTAGGACTATGGGATTAATTTATTTAGAACTTCATTTATTTATGCTAGGTGTGAGTATATATATATATAGGATTAGTGTTTTCTTCAACTAGGGTTAGAACATTATGTAGAGCTAGGATTTCCCTAGGGTTAGGGCAACATCACACATCACAAGAATGTTTGCCATCCCAATAATGCCATATTGGCATTAATGACTAACTTGATTAACATATGTTTTTTTTTTTTTGAGTAAAACTAATTCTATTAACAAAGAAGAGGAATATTTACAATGAGACCGAAGTCAGTACACTGATCTGATACTATGCAGAGCTATCAGGAAAAGCAAGTAAGAGGACAGAGATCTGAACCCACGCAGGGGACCAGGATGTTACTATTCTGGTACTCCATGGTAAACAAAAACCATCAAAAACACAAAAAATCCACCACATAGTTTGCATAACAGGCTTGCCCGGTGATTGCCATAGATTACCCAAAAACGATGCCCACGCGAGCACGCTAACCATCCTGTGGTTCTTCCACAATGTGGCACCATCCCAACTCTGGCTCATCCATAGCTGGAGCAGCAATCTGCTCAGAGGGGACAGGATCGATTGGCACCATTTCCTCGTCTTGAGTACTGCATCCAGGGGCAGTTGGAGCCTGCTGAGGCACCAAGACAATTCTCAATTGAGTAGAGGGAGAATGTCCAGAAACAGCCCCGAACCTCCCGGATGAGAGTCCGAGTCCTCCATTTGAGGAGTCTCATGGAAAACCACTATAATGTGAGCCGTTATCCGAGGCCGATGCAAGGAACTGTTGAAAGAGAAAATAGCAGAACCAGACGAGGATGGAGGCCCATGGTGGCTACTGGAGGCACGAAACCACCCTCTTCCGCTTCGGGTGCAGGGGTAGCGACCAGCAAGAAAATCACTGGAGGGGGCAGGCGAGTCCGAGGACGGGCTTGACGGTGGGCACCGAGGTTGACCTCTTCGGCATCCCATTCATTGTTGAAGTTGAGCCACCTGAGAGGGAGCGCTGGAAAGATAACAGACGGGCTGAGCAGCGGCTAGACAAGCAAAGCCACACAGACACGGGGGAGGAAGCCTACTAGAACCTTTCACACACAGAACCAAATTGTGCACAGAGTGATACCTTCTAGGATGTAAACAAGGGACCCATGAATTGACAATACCTATCTCCCGCCACCCGGTATCATAGACGAGACCCGAGACCACATAGTTAAACAAAGGAACAGAGGTGATGAACACTGGATTCAGGACCCCCCCATCTAAGCTTAAGGCCAGACCAGTGACTAGGTGATGACGAACCAACACTAAAACCTCCAGATTATGGTAAAAGACCCCATAAAGAAGAGAGAGGTGCAGCAAGAGCTGCCCTGAAATGGCCGAGCGATGCTTCAGACAGGCTATTCCAAAAAAATGCCAAGAGACTTCGGACATAACCCAGGCCAAGATCAGAGCATAGGCGAGAGTATAAGCCCTGTGATACAGCTCGAGAGGCTTCACCTTCAACCTCGAACAGAGCCCCACTTTAAACCTTCCAGGCATATCTCGAGAAACTCCTTCCATAATTGCAGCATTTAAGACTACCATCATCACTCGTAGGTTGAAGCATGCGGAGGGGAAAGCTGTCACAGAGGACATGGATAATGAAACTTGGCCACCTGACTGATATCCACTATAACCAGCCTTGTGCATATTCCATACGCCTATCCACTTTCCGATATTTAACACAATGTACTGGGTGGGTAGGTGTCATGCTGCCTCGCCCCACCCCCGTCTTGTCACTGTTATTGCCACCTTATTTACCTGCATCCAGGGTTGATTAACATATGTTATTATGCTTCTAGTTTTTTAATTATATATGTTAAATTATTTTTATGATTTGCAAGCCCTTGGCAGGCCAACGCTGAGGATCAGAGTGCAACATTGATCCCTCCATAGGATGATGCTAAAACTCATATCACATTGGAGGATGTTATTGTTGGGTCATAGAAAAGGTATGTTTTTACCCTTACATTACTTAATAAATCACTTTCTTTTATATATTTGTCTTCATTATTGGAAATGATTTTGAAGAAAAGACTGTGAAAGTTAGGTAAAATCAATCATTGACAGACTACATGTTTTTAGTATGAAAAGACTAACTTTTGCTTGCTTTTATGCACAAGAAATCAGAATTGGACAATTTTTTTTATTATTAGTTGATAGAACGACAACGCTAAACTGGGAGAAGACCATTCCTTGGCTATACGAGCTAGCAAAAGATATGAAAGAGAATGCTAATTCAGCAAACAAAAATCCGATCATTTAGATGCAAAATCCTGAGGATCTCTCGATCCTTAGGATTCACTTCCATCCATTAGTTTTCCATTAGACTATATGATACCAATGGGTCAAAAGGATCTCGACGATTTGAATCTTACCCATTATTGTACCTTTGTACTGAAAAGAGCATATTTTGACATTACAATAATTCTGTACTTTTATTATTTCAATTAATGAGAAATACAGAGATTCTCTCTTAATCATGCTTTGAGCTTTATCAATAGTAACTTCTAGAGGCTTTGGGTCCGATCACTAGAATATTGGCTACTCCTTTGTGTCATAACTATTTCCTTATTTTCTACAATTCTTTGCTACTGTTCTTTTATAGAATCAAGTTATTCTTTATATCCGCATTTGAAATATATCTTTAATGTTGTTTCTTTAATACTGTTCTTTTAATGAGTTGCATAGAGTAGGTTGAGTGTTACAGTCGATTGATGCTCTTTCATATTCATGTTCAAGGTTGAAGTAGTTACTTCTTGTTTATTAATGTAGTATTTCTTTCCATTTACTAGATCATATAGTAGCCCGTTAGATATGGTTTCTTTTAATACATTTGATTGAAATTCATTTCCTTTGAAAAATAGTTACAATTGGATTTAGATTTATCGTTTGAGTTGTCTTTGATTGAACTTTGAGAATTAAGGATTTGTTAATACATTCTTGCAATGACTTGATGAAGTACTATACTCATTTAGTTACATAACAACCTCTAACCTCTATTGCATAGATAGTGACGACATCCTTGAAATAAATAGACAAGTCCTAGTTGATAATGTAATGTAGGAATTAAGGTCGCTTTAAATAGTCATCTTAAGTGCACCAACATTTTGGTGCCATTTCCAGGGAGGTTTTAAAAGATAATAGTTAATTTGTGTCTCTGAAGGGAATTGGGTATTAAAATGAGAGGTAAGAATCTGCATACACAACAAGCAAAAAGATTGTTCTTATTTCTCGCTCTCAGAAGATATTGTTGGGTCCCTATAATACTAATGATTACCCCATTACTATTGTAATTTCACCCCTTATTAATATTGTTGTGCCCCTATTATCCCCATATTTTTATTATTGTGCCCCATAGAATCCATTTATTGTTATTTTTGTGGGTTTATATTATTATTATTAGGTCGGCGGGGTTATATTGTGACTTCTTAGACTCCTATATATAGAAAGGAGGTTTTGTCATTTGTATCATCCAAGAATTGTTCATTTATGTAATGTAAAGGAGGTTTCCCCCTCGAAGAGGCTGAATTTTAAGGCGTTGATCTATCTTTTCTATCGTTTTCTTGAGCTGGTTTCATAACATTTGGTATCAGAGCTTTGGATTCTAGGGTTTCACTAATCCAAACAGGTCATTGTGGAATTTTCGCTATAAATTTTTTCTCAGACATTTCAGAAGCTAAAAAAAAAACCCATTTGAGAAGACATCTCGCTAAAGCTCGGGTCCGAATTGAAAAGCTTTTCGCGCTATATTTGCGGAGATATGATCTGAGGAACTTGGTCTTTTTGCAGACTCCTGAATTACATTCGAAACAGGTGACCTGGGGAAAATCGTCATAACTTTCTCTCTGAGCATCGGATTGAAACTTCGTAAGAAGGTATCGAAAGAGGACGAACTTTAGTTTCTTGTATATATTTTTTAGAGCCAAAGGTCGAAACAGTGACTCGTGGCACGTCATACAAGTTCGCTCTACTGAACTAGTCTATAATCAGGTCACTGTGGGAGATTTCGC
>APFE030887448.1:11910-22675 GCA_000404065.3 Pinus taeda | reverse complement strand
TTGCCCCCTCGAAGAGGCTGAATTTTAAGGCATTGATCTATCTTTTCTATCTTTTTCTTGAGCTGGTTTCATAACATATACACAAAGGTTGTATAGGAATGAATGACTAGGGGAAAAAGATACCAATAGATCATAAAACACTACCAAAATCCATGAAAGCCTAGGGATCGATGAACCTTGGGAAACCAACCTTCACAGACGAAATCATTTGGAAAGTTGAATGTCAGGCATTATTAGGACCCCAGACAGTATCTAGAAAGGGCTCTACTTCGATCCCTCAAGCAGCAGAATCACCAACTGTAGCTTACGTTGAGATCCATAACAAGATTGAAGGGTCCGAGAAAAGTTTCCAAAGTCAAAATCACCAATAATATGGTCCTTCAAAAGAGGGAAAATAGTATAATTTAAGAGAAGGAGAGGGAGAAAACAATGGAGCTGCTAAGGCAGAGACGCAATTGTCTAAATTAGGATCTCATGTGATTCCATATCTGAGCAGTGCAGTAAAGCCACTTCGAGTTGTGAGTACTTCACTCACTTAGATAACATCGCCTGAAATCCTTGAAGGATATTGGCACGTCTTCGACCAAATGGCGAATCAACCACCTCAAGGTCAGACCTTGACGTTGGAATATCCTATTGTCGACCCAATAGCCAATGCCCCAATGAAAGCTATTCCCTTGCAAAATATCCCAACCTTTCATGGGATGACCTTAGAGGATATGGATGCTTTCTTATTTGAGTTTGACGTCATGTGAAAAGATTATGATTACACCACCATTCCTAAAAAATTGAAATTGTTCCCCTCTACCCTAAAAGGATTAGCTTTGCGATGGTTTATGGTTTTAGGCGGACGCATCATCAACTCCTGGGATGACATGAAAACTTCTTTTGTCAATAAATATCAGGACTACGATAGGACTAGGGAATTAAGAGATGAAATCTTTGAAATGTCTATGAAGGATAATGAAACTCCAAAGAAATATGTCCAGTGGTTTCAGTACAATTTGCAGAGATCCCCTCACTCCACATCACCAAAAGCAGTCCTGAAAGTCATTTTAACAAAAGGGATGAAAGAAGAATGGATAGAAACTTTAAATCTAATGGGGAAAGGTGACATTTCTCAAGAAGACTATGACAAAAAATTTTGATTATGTATCAAGTGTTCACGAGGTAGCACATGCACAGGGTCAGGAAGTTGAGTCTCCATGACTAGAGGAAGCAAACCAAATAGCAGAGGCGTGACGAGAGTAGAGATTGGCAACCTCTTAGAAGAATAAGACATATATCTTAGGCATGCTAAATACATAGTTAGATGTCTTACATGCCAGACAGAGAGAAGCTGAGGCAAAACAGACGATAGCCATATTCTGCCCACGATGCCAAAAGAAGCACAGTTAACGGGAATGTCCTTTGGACATGATCCCTACATGCTCTATATGCACAAAGGACCATGCCACAAACTAGTGTCCATCGCTTCCGGGGTTAAAAGTAGTATTCAAGGAGGATGAAGAAGGAACAAAGCTGACATGCTTAATGACACAATGTCAAAAATGGCAAGCATGACCCTTAGATATGCCGTAAGACCCCTCCTTGATTTTTCTTACATTATATCATCAACAACAAAATCCTAGAACATCATGGCAAGGTCAACCACCTTTGTCTACCTAGAAATCCCAACAGTACTCCATGTCACCCATGTCTTACCAACCCTTCCCAGGGGCTGGCTGGCCAAATACGCAATACTCTGCCCCTTTCTGGAAAATTTCAGCCAGTAATCCTTACCCTTCATAGTGGGCTGCTTCCACCTCACAGAACCCGAATTGGCCTCAAAAACTTGGAGTACCCTATGGGGATGAGAAATCCACCCATGGGGGCGGGTTCTCAACCTCAGCCCACATCGCCTAATCCATTTCAAACCCTTAGCCTTCAGTACACCCCAACTTCCAGCTCAACCAAATCTGAATCCTAATAACAATAGACCAATCCAATTTGTAAAAATTCTTGAGAGTTTAGATAATGAGACAGAACCAATAGAATGTAATGAGTTTTAGCCAAGGTCAAGGCACATTATTTCCACAGAAGAAAAATAATCTGAAAAAAATAAATAAATAAATAAATAAATAGAAATAAATAAATAATAAATAAAAATTCGTCGACTATGATTGTTACAGAAATAAAATAGGGAAAAGGCATAGTCGAGAAAAAGATTAAAAAAAGATTATAATTTCTTCTCCCCCATTCCCCGACAGACAAGAAATAATTAAACTTGCTATTTATCCTAATTTTGATATATTAGGGGAATTAAAAAATTTGTGTATAAAGATCCCGCTCCTCCAGGCCATACAAGACATCATGATCTATGCAAAAACAATTAAGGAATTATGTGGGAAAAATCCTGGGAGGAAATTGAAAAATCCACCAAAAGTACATGTGGTAGGAACTTTATCTAACCTGCTTCTACGTAAACAAGAGTCGATTAAATATGAAGACCTAGGGAATTCTATAGTAATCATTAAAATACAAGGTTGCACCTTTCCAAACACATTAGTAGATCTTCGAGCAGCCATTAATATTCTGACCATTGAAACCTATAGGGTTTTGGGCATCACAACTTTGGAATTGACCTCGACCTTATTAGAACTTGCTGACAGATCAATAGTCAAACTTGAAGGAACCCTACAATATGTAATGGTTTCTGTTGATTCTTGGGAATATCTTGTGGATTTCCTAGTCATTAACCCAAGGAGTAGGCTAGATTGAGATCCTTTGATATTGGGTCGACCTTGGTTAGTGAGGGCAGATGCCTATATAGGATGTCGTACAGGGAGCATGACTATTACACAAGGAAGTGCTGTGAAGAATCTTGTTTTGTATCCTCCCACTAAACCAAGTCTACCTACTGTAAATACTTAGTTGCACCCACCTAGATACCTAGAAGAAAACATTCGCTCTCCTATCATGCTAGAAGAAGTTCTTGAATTTAAGAATAAGACAAAGGATGATGTGACTAACAATTTCATTAAGAGTCCAGTTTTCATGAATAGCCCGACATGTCAAGTATTAAAAGCCATTCTTGATAATGAGGCATAGGGATATCCCTCCAATGATGTAGATGATGAGCCTATACCCACTACCATTGTTTATAATAGTAGGCCGGTTGAGATCGAACCAGGTAAAACACTTGACATTAACAATAACCTAGATAGCCACCAACAGTAAAGGCTTATTCAAGTACTTCAGAAATATAAAAGAACTTTTGCCTGGGAATACTCAGACATGAAAGTAATATATCCCCATCTATGTACTCATCATATGTACATCAAGAAGGATGCTTGCACCATTCGGCAACTCCAGAGAAGGTTGAATCCCCATATCAGGGATATTGATGGATGTAAATTTTATTTATCCTATCTCGGATAGCCAGTGGGTCTCCCCATTGGTATTCATTCCCAAGAAAAATGGAAAATGGAGAATCTGCGTGGACTACAAGGAGCTGAATAAGGCCACCTAGAAGGACCATTTCCCTCTTTCATTCATTGATCAATTTCTCGACACCTTAGAAGGGAAACAATTATTTCCCTTCCTCAATGGCTTTAGTGGCTATAATCATATCTAGATCGCCCCTAAAGACTAGGACAAAACTACATTTACCTACCTGTTGGGTACGTTTGCATACAGAGTTTTACCCTTTGGTTTATGCAACACTCCAGCCACATTTTAGAGGGTGATATTGAGAATTTTTTCTAATATGATCAACGAACGGCTCGAAATTTGCATGGACAGCTTTACCCCCTATGGGAATGATTTTGACCAGGGCTTGCGAAATCTAGAAAAGGTACTCGAACGATGCATTGCCACCATGTTATGCTTGAGAAATGTAAAATGTCATATGATGATGACTAAAGGTGTGGTTTTTGGGACACCACATCACTACGGTAGGAATACAGGTAGATCCAATGAAAATAGAGGTAATTCTTGCACTACCCACACCCAACACCTAGATAGAGGTACGTAGTTTCACTAGATACGCGGGGTATTATCGTAGATTTATTGAAAATTTTTCAAAAATTGCCACACCTTTGTATGTCTTAACCGGTAATGTTGAATTTAATTGGTTTGACAAATGCGTTGTTGCCTTTGCAGATTTGAAGAAGCTTATTTCAACTGCACCAGTATTATGAGGACCAAATTGGGAGCTACCTTTCCACATTTCCATAGATGCATCAAACATAGCAATAGGCATTGTTCTCGGACAGGAGGAAGAAAAAAAGCCCTATGCTATTTATTATATCAGCAAAAATATCACTTCTGCTGAACTCAATTACACAGTCATAGAAAAGGAATTTTTAGCCATTGTTTATGCCATAAACAAGTTTAGAAATTATATAATAGGATATTTAGTCTTTCTGTATATTGATCATTCCACTATTAGATATTTAGCTAATAAAACTGTTACTAATGGGTGGTTGACTCATTGGCTGTTACTTTTGTAGGAGTTTGATATTACTATTAAGGACCGACCAGGGAAGGAAAATCCAATTGCAGATTTTCTGTCTCAGGTACCTAAAATGAATGGTCCGTCAGCAGTGGATGACCAGTTTCTAGATGAAAATTTGTTTGTCGTGGAAGCAAAGGCACCTTGGTATGCAGACGTGGTAAACTATCTAGCAGTAGGAAAACTACTAAGGCACCTATCAGCCAAAGAAAGGAAGTTGATCGTCCAACGCAGTGCCCGATTTTCCTATATCGGTGGATATCATTTCCACACAGGGTCTAATATGCAGATATGTCAATGTATTCATGAGGATGAAATCTATGACATTTTGAAATCTTGCCACAACAGGCCTTATGGCAGACATTTTGTAGATCGCAGGACTGGACATAAAATACTTTAGATGGGCTATTACTGGCCCACTATTTTTAAAGATGCAAAAAAATATGTCCAGGCCTGTGATAGCTATTAGAGGATGGGCCATCCTAGTCAAGTTGATGAGATGCCATTGCAACTACAGTTGGTAATGGAGCCTTTCGAACGATGGCCATTGGATTTTGTTGGCCCATTCAATCTGCCATCAAGCCAAAAATCCTACATACTGGTTGCTACAGACTGTGTAACAAAGTGGGTAGAAGCGGTAGCTTTGCCAAGGGCTATGGAAGAAACTGTAATTACTTTTTTGTTTGAGTTACTTGTGAGATATGGTTTACCTAGGGAAGTGATAACAAATGGGGGGTCGTAGTTTATAAGACATAAGCTTACGACCACCCTACATAACCATCATATAACACACAGAATTACTTCCTCGTATCACCCGCAGGCAAACAAGAAGGTTGAAAGCACCGACAAGGTCCTTGAGGCGATCTTAACTAAAACAGTTTCAACACACTGATGGGACTGGGATGCTAAAATGCCAGAGGCCTTGTGGGCCTATTGCACAACCTGGAGAAACACTACTGGTTATTCCCCGTACCAACTTGTATTTGGTAAAGAACAAATTTTTCCTATCGAATTTGAAATAAAGATTCTCATAATAGCCCAGGAAGTGGGACTAGATCTGACAGAGGACCAAACAAAATGACTTCAGCAATTAAATGAATTGGATGATGGACAACTACTTGCTCTACAACGTACAATGATTATTCAACAACAAAGGGCTAAGTGGCATGACAACCTTATTAAGAAGAAAATGTTTCAGAAAGGAGACTGGGCGCTCCTCTATGATTCCAGGTTTCAAGACTTTCCAGGCAAACTGCAGACAAGGTGGCTTGGCCTGTATGAGATTCATGAAGTACAAAACAATGGCACTATAACTCTGATTACCATTGATGGGTCTGACACGCCTTTTTGGGTGAACGGACACAGGTTGCGACTTTATCACAAGCCACTCACCAAAGAGCCTTTTTTCCAACAGGTACAACAATCCCACTATGCAAATTTTAGCTGCAGGGGGTGATGACCCGACAACTTTACTTTCATGAAAATTATTTCTTTTCAATTGTAAATAATGTATATATTTTCTACGAACATAGCTTAATAATTTGTCCATTTTCTTTTTTTACTTGCATGATTCAATAGAGTAAACATTGTTGCATGAATGATTGATTATTTAGAAATGTGTGTTGTTTACAATTGTTGTTCCTTTTGGACCAACAATTGATGTTCTGTTTTTTGGACAACTAGTATTCTTTTCCAAAAGAACGGTTGTTGTTCTATTTCCATTCCACCAAGCAGTAAAGTGTTGTTGCTATTGATAGTGCTAGACCCGCCAACATGTCAGGGGATCTCCCTAGTAAGAAGTCCCAATTAGGCCTCAAACTGTTTGGTGTAGGAGTCCCAGTAGTGGGGCGTACAATAATTCCTTGACCGCGATTTCGCATAGAGGCAAGTAAGATGTCCCTGTTGGTAGCAAGGGTGTGATATCTACAGTAAGTCAAGGAAGGTGCATGAGAGGTTCTAACACATGGAGAGTGGGATGATTGTTCCCCTTGGAAACCTGTAATAGTACGCGACTTGGAAGGGAACACATGAGTGAAGATGCATCACAAGCTGGAAACCAAGTTAGCGAGCAATCCAAAGTGATGGTTAAACCAACAACACATTTCAGAAAGATTCATGCATACTTATACAGAATACTCCATACATGCACGCGTAATCAAACAAATACATATGTCATTTAGAGTAAATAAGATAGATGGAATACAATACAACATATGCATGAAATGTGTTGGCTCTATTATATTAAGAAGTGTAAGTTCTAGTCATACAATACATCCAAGTCCAACCATTAGTTCTGATAGCAGAACATTATAGCCACAACCACCTACTCCTCCAAAGAGATATACTAGCTCTACGCAGTGGAGAAGCCAAGGTGCATTACAATACTATCCAAGCTTTCTCTAAGATACTCCTAATGAAGCTTGGCTGACCAAAAGCATCTACAATGAGTTATGAGGGACTATTTATAGCAAAGGGTGCGGTGGATCTTGACATTCCCCTTTGTGATAGTTCATCTACCCTCATGACTCTTCATCTACTCTATGACTGTTACATCCAACTATTGACACTTGAACTTACACTTGATAAGACGTTACATTACAATGCAAATGTACCCATGTGAGACAAAATGGCTTGAGAAAGCCATGCAAGACATCACTAACACTCAGACCGTTTTGGTGACACCAACTCTTTGACATCCTTGTGATGGTCGATGGTGGAAAATTGATGCCATGCTTGGTCATCCATGATGGTGTATGTGCCCTCAATGGTGACATCTTGCTGAAGCAAACTCTTGCCTCTATTGCATCTACGTACACTGATATGGCTCCTCCATCCCACTCATCTGATAGCATGCACATGGTCATCCTGGGCGTGACCGGACAGGAAACGCATTGATGCATAATGTCTTCGTTGATCTCTAGGCATGTGTGGGTGGCTGTGCACATCAACTTGTCAAAATACATGTTCATCTCTAGTTGGACTTGCTTCTTGTCTTCGCCCTAGTGAGTGTGCCAAATGGGTGGGATCTCATGCGCACGCACAATGACATGCATGCCGCTAAATTCCTTTGCATGCAATCAACAACACTGTTCATCTTGTCTACTCTATGCTAGCTGCTGGGATGGATCTATAACTTGTACGAGCACAGTTTCATTCGTTTTTGCATGTTGCACCCCCTACTGTATCTGTCCATGCTGCAACTCATTCTCTCTTCTATGCAGCTCTTGTTCTTCCTTCAGTTGCTAATTTAGCACATGCAACTCCTTCTCTATTACATTCTCTACCTTCGCATGACATTCATGTCATGCTATCACCTCATAGCCTCAATCTCCAAGGACGATCTCGTCAGGAGTGGATCTTCTTTGAACTTGTAGCTTTGCTCTGCCTCTATGATGTCAACAACCTTCCTCTTGCATTTGTTGTGTGCAGGTGTGCTGCCTTTTGTTGTTGTTGATGGTGCTGCTCAATGTGATGTTGTTTCCATTGATCTTGATATCCTTGTCCTTAAACAACTTGATGTCTTCATAGGTAGGCAAGCTCATAGACACTTGCTTGGATATAACCCACATTGTGCTCTCAACGGTGTCCTTTGACTCTACTCTCCTAAAGACCATTGTACTTGTGCTGCTAAGAGAAAAATGAACACCTGTGATGCTTGGAGACATAACAACACTCATGGCAAGCAATTTTTAAGTTGAAAACCAAAACAAACTTGAGGGTTGACTTGCAACATACCTGTATGATTGATTGTGAAGGTTGCACTATTTCCGCTGGGAGATCAGGAGACTGAATGCCAAAACTGTGCAAGGAATAGTCCGGGCTATTGGGAGGTTGACTAACTATTGGAATTGTGTAATGCACAGTCTAGCTTATCCTGCTGAGGATTGAAACTCTGGAATGTGCAATTTCAGTCAACAGTGACATGCAACTAGCAAACTGCATTGCATAGTTTCTGGGGCCTACAGGACACTTCCTCCAAGAATTATGCAATGCAATCCTGGAGGTTAGTGCTTGTCTAGGCTTGCACAATTTTTGGAGGGAAGGGAGAGCCTTCGCTTCCATGGTCAGGGCCAAGGCAACCCAGTCTGGCCGACGGGCGACTAAAAACATGATAAGTCTGAATGCATGGTGATATGAGTGCAAACAAGAGTGAATGATCATTCATGCAAACATCAAGTGCAAGATTAAGAAAACGGGAATGCATGCATGTGTGTGAAGAGAGTCACTAAAACGATGACTGTCCGTGAAAAACAGTGTCATGCATGCGACAGTAGTGAGATGCAAACGAAAAATTGAAACGATGCTTATACAAGCCAACACACATGCAAACAACAGTAAGCGCTCACTGAAATCAAGCAGACAACACTCACACGAAGCGATACACAAAAAGTGACAGAAACATAATGCAAGACATGAAATGTGGGCTTACCCCAAGACAGATGAGTTGAATGTGCCGGTTACTGCTAGATGCAATGTGGGATGTCAGAGTTGCAAGGTCAATGCGAGGAATGAGCTCTGCTACGTCCGGTTAATGATTTTTGATCAAATCGATGTTGTGACATGCATGCCACAAATATAGGAAAAGTGGCACTTGGCAGGAGGTTTCTGAAATGATCCTTACATGTAACCTCCTACTGCTAAAAATAGATCCCTAAATCAAGGCATGCCTTTGCATGCTGCCTTGGGAGAATATTCCATGCATGAAAATTAGTTTTGCTCGGTCCCGGAAGGAATCGGTCAACCCAACTACACATGCAACAGTCTGCTCAGTTGAGGGAAAGAAATGCACATTTCTAGGAGGGAGTTGGGCTGGCTGCCTAGAAGGTATGCACAATTTCTGGGCTGAGTAGGTGACTACTGCCTATAAGGTTTGCGCAATTTCTAGGCTAAGTAGCTGACTGCTGCCTAGAATTGCGTAATTTATGGGCTGAGTAGCTAACTGCTACCCAGAATTGCGCAATCTCTAGGCTGGGCAGCCCTGCTAGGAGAAATTGCATAATTTTCTCAGTGAACAGTGACAGGTAAATTTGCGCAATTCTGGAGCCCAATAGGCTTCTAGAAAGAATTGCGTAATTTATGGAGGGAAGGTTGGTTTCCCTCTAGAATTGTGCAATTTCTTGCGGGAGATGCTCAGCCTACAGCTGGACCAAGTTCGGTGAAACAACCTGTGAGGGGAATGCAGCAAGCTTTGATGGACATGCTATCATTTTGCAAGAAAATCACTGAAGCTTGTGTACTTGACAAGGCAAGACATGTTGTTGTGAAAGGTTGGTAGGGAGGCTTCGAAACAAAGCTAAGGTAAAATTTTGGAGGGTGGTTGTAGCCACTACAACACTTGGCGACACACTGGTAGAACTCCAGCTCTCTGAATGGACCTTGTTCGTGAAAAGTAAGTCTAACACCTCGAGAAGTATTGTTCAGTTCTTAGTTAGTTTTGGTTTCCACACGTGCTTGATTGTAAGATGTAGCATCTTCCAAACTCTTAGTCTATTGACACACATTCCAAGCCAAGTCAACATAATTATTTCAGTTTGGGTTGAGGGGTATATTGGTGCACAAGCAGTATAGTCGTTAGAGTCTTAGTTTCATCTTTGGTGTTGCTATGCTGCCAAGAGGCCTAGAAAGTACCCCGATGGAGTCACGTAGGAACACAAGCATCGTTCCATTGCCATCGAGCCTGATCAGTACCCCAACAAAGTTACTTGCATCACCACACTGCGCAGGAAGCCTTTCTCTTCTTTCGTCTTATTCATTTTTCATTTTATGAAAATTTTCACTTTTCATTTTTTCATTTTCGTTTCCATAACTTTGCATAACACTTATTCATTTTAGAGGTAGAAGAGGGATCCTGACTTATTGAAAGAAGAAGAGATTTTTGCTTCAGAGAAGTGTTCGGTGTGGAGCCTGATTATCTTCTATATTCAAAAGTACCGCCACATTGGACCCCAGTTCAAAATGGGGGTGGCAACGTCGCCCATAAAATATTCACTGCAAGGGGGGTCCAGGGGGGGGCGGCTGCGACCTTTGGGAGCCCCCCCGGCGGGGGCCTTCGGGGGCAGCGCCCTCGAAGCTAAAAACAGATGTAAAATTGCCTTGTAAAAGTATAGTAATTTCTCATCAATCTGGGCCGTTCATTAGGCAGATGATCTGACAGTAGAACTTATGTTTAGTTTAGGTTTTTTTGCCCTAGAAGGAAACCCCTCTCTTTGTATGAGGGCATTGTATTTGAGGCTGTGAGATAGATGTGTATTCTGTGTGAGCGAGAAACAG
>APFE030887445.1:26272-43952 GCA_000404065.3 Pinus taeda | reverse complement strand
CTGACCCTAAAGTCCTGTTGAGGAGGACTGGTTTCAAGATCTGGCCGAGAAGGACTTATATCAACATCTGGAGGACTAGTTTCAATGTTTGGCTGAGAATGAGGTGGGCTACGACCAGCTGGAGATTGTTTCGGCGTTCCTTCCAAATCAATAAAATGGGGTCCTTTTGTTTGTGCTTTTCTCCATATTCCTTTAAGCCTAATGCTTCTTCTTGAATGTTGTGGGCTAGTGCCCTCTTCCTCAATACTCCATTTTCCTTTTTCTTTCTCCCTGGCTGCAACTGATTGTTTTTGGAGGTGAGTTAGCCTTTCAGATAGTGGCTAGTGGTCCTCTTCTAAAGAAGGTTCTGGTGATTGGTAAACATCCTCTATGCTTCTTTTCCCTTTCAAACTCTTTTACTTTTTATCCTTGGTTCTTTCCAGCTTCTCTTTTTGATCATCTTCTTTGGTTTTTCTAATAGGAGGGTCTTTAATTTTCACACCAGTTTCTCTTTTCCTGCTCTTCCTTACTATACTGCTTTCAGACATTTCAGGAGGATCTTGAAAATAATTTCTCACTAAAAACTGTTCCCAGGTATCCCTTTTTTTCTTCAATTGGTCTTCAATTAAAATCCTCACTAGCCCATGATGATATAAGTGGGGTTCTATATCGTCTACATTCTTTTGGATGGTTGTAGCCATCATTTTCAAGCTCAACAATAAAAAGTAAGGTAGATTTAGGGTTTGATCCTCTAAAAAGTTCATCAACAATCGAGTATGATACATGTACATTGCTCCAAAACGGCCCTCACAAGTAATAAAATTTTGAATAACCAACAGTAAATTGGCCCATTTATCTTCTAAGGCATGAACAAGAATTCCTCTTTTGAATATAGTCACATCCATACCTGGGTTACGTAGGATTACTCTCCAAGCTTCCTTTCCAATGCTCTTGTTCTTGAACCAGCGTTCACCTTCTTGAGGGAGTTCTGTAGCAGCTGTTATGGATGCTTCTGTAATTGTAAACTTGAGGTCCCCAATTTCCACCTCCAAGCCGTTGAAAGACCTCGCAAAAGCTTTTGTAACCTCCTTATTGTAGCCTTTAAACTTTTGAATAAACCGAAGCCATTTTTCCTTTTTCAATATGTCTTTGACTTGCGGGTATCCTTCCATAAATTTGGGTCCCTCTGGTTCTGCCCTCAACAATCGCCCCATTCTTTCCTTCTATTCTATAATTTGTCTACGTGAGAAGGGTTTAGCGGAGGGGAGACGGCTGGACTAGCGGGAATGAATAGGGTTTATGGAGGAAACTGATGACTGTAAGCAGAAAATAGAGGACAGGCATCAAAACAGAGTACAGGCAGCCGAGGTGAATTCACGGAATAGAGCAGAGTCTTATGTGAGTGAGGTGGTAATGTAGTCGTGGCTTCAATTAACAAAAGTAGGGGAGTGACGGTAGAAATTTAAAAATGGACAGCTGTGGAGTAACCATAAGCACATTAATGAAATGGCTGCGAAATCTATGCGGTGGAGGAGAACCGTAATCAAATCAACCATGTCTCATAATTACAGGTGGAGTATAGAAATGCTTCCAGACTTGAGTTAAATACAAGAATTAATCATGAGGCTGTTGGAGAAATAAATGCATGGCTTATGGAGAAATGTCATGGAAAATTTATGGGGAATATTATGCCAATCATTGCATATAGTGGAGCTTGTGATTTAATCACTATGCAAAAATGTGTTTGAATGCCATTTGAAATAAATTCTTTCCCATACCTTGGAATGTTTGCCACTTGTTGTCCATAACATTTGATCAATTGCCTTTTGTTGATGCCTTTAGGTGCCCCATGTTTTCATGCTATGTCCTCGATCATACCTGCATTTTATTTTTATTATTTTTTCCTATCATCTAACTGTCAATGTTAAATGACAGGGCGCTAGCTGCGGAAACACAACTGGCTGCGGAATCAGTTAGCAGCTGCAGAAACTGACTCTAGCTGCGGAAACTGACTCAACAATCATATAGCTGAATGAGATGGATAAACAATGACTGAATGGATGAAAAATTTTCATAAAAACTTTTATTAGTGGAATGAAATGAATGAATGGAGTTGATGAAATGAAGTGGTGTGGAATGGAAATGAGATGGAGTGGAATGAAAAATGAGAAAGAGAGAGATTTTTTTTTGGAAAATATAGGGTGTCAGAAGTTCTTGATTTTCACCCTGTATTTTTTGGATAAGACTACCAATCAGTGATTGGTTTTCAGGCTTATACAATTTTTTTTTTTTGTAAAAGAGAAAGGAACAAAAGCTAGGTTGGTGGAGAAGAAGGATTCTTCTTCACCAGCCTTATTGCAGAACTATCTTCAAAGATTTTGACAAATTCCTCTTTTGAGAGCGGCTTATGATAGATCTTTAATCGGTGGCCATTCACAATAAGAGGAGTTTGATGTTCATCAATGGTTTTGATTCTTACCGCTCCATTGCTAAAGACTTTGTCAATCTCATATGGTCCAAGCAAATGAGTTTGAAATTTTCCTTTGAAGTCTTTAAACTTGGAATCAAATAGCAATGCCCAGTCTCCTGCTTGAAACTTTTTCTCTTTGATGTATTTGTCATGCCACTTAGCTCTTTGATATTGAACTAGATCAGTTCTTAGGATTGCCTCTTGTCTGATCTCATCTAGCTCATTCAACTACTTCCATTCTATGCTTTTGGGCTTCTGATAGATCCATCCCCAACTAAACTGCCATCTTGAAGATTTTTACTTGGAACTCAATGGGGAGTAGGACTTCTTTCCCATAAACAAGTTCATAGGGAGAATGTCCTATTGTATTTCTCCATGTAGTTCTGTAGGCCCACAAGGCTTCAAGAAGCCTTTTTGCCCAATCTCTTCTATTTAGATGAACAATTTTGGTGATGATACTTTTGAGAACTTTGTTTGTAGAATCCACTTGACCATTTTCTTGCGGGTGGTAAGGAGTAGATCTTCTGTGCTTGATTTTGTATTCTTCCATCAGCTTCTCCACCAAGTTGGATGTGAATTGGCTTCCCTGATCTGTCATAATTTCTCTTGGAACACCAAAGCAAGTAAAAATATCCTCATAAAGAAAATTAACAACTGAATTTTTAGTAGCAGAAACTAATGCTTTGGCTTCTACCCATTTAATGACGTAATCAATACATACCAATATATACTTCTTTTGCTTAGATGGCGGATTAATAGGTCCAATGAAATATAAAGCCCATTTTTCAAAGGGTTCAATCAGTACCTGTGGTTGCAATGGCATTTCATTTGAAAGGGTAGGTTTCCCTACTCTTTGGCAGCTATCGCACCTTTTGACATATTGTTTTTCATCTTTAAAGAGGGAAGGCCAAAAATATCCCAAAGAGAGGATTTTATAGGCTGTCCTTTTGTCAGCAAAGTGTCTGCCGCATGGTTCATCATGACATGCCTTGAGGATGTCAGGCATTTCATCTTCCTTAACACATCTTTTGATCACAAGATCTGGCCCTGTTCTAAACAATTCGTTAGAAATCCATCAATATTTTAAACTCTCCTGAATAATCTTTCTTCTTTCACTTGGAAATAGGCGTGGAGGTAGTTTCCTTGTAACTAAATAGTTAGCAATATCTTCATAACAAGGGGTTTTAGTAGTTACTGCAAATAAATGTTCATCAGGAAACTTATCCTCTATAGGAGAATCTTCTTTAGTATTCTGAATTCTAGACAAGAAATCAGCTACTGTATTTTGTTTCCCTAGTCTATCCAAAGCAGTAATATTGAATTCCTGTAAAAGTAGGAGCCATCTTGTAATCTTCCATTAGTAACAGGTTTTATCATTAAATATTGAATCGCAGAATGATTAGTATGAACAAAAGTTTCATAGCCTGTTATATAATGTCTAAACTTATTGATTGCATGAACAATGGCTAAGAACTCTTTTTCAGTTACAGAATAGTTCAACTTAGTGGGAGTCAAATTTTTACTGTTATAGTAAATGGCATAAGGGACTAAATCTTTTTGACCCAACACAACTCCTAGAGCTGTATCTGAAGCATCTGTAGAAATATGGAAAGGGAGTTTCAATTTGGTCCTCTCAAGATAGGTGCATCAGATATTCTTGTTTTCAAAGTTTCAAAGGCTGATTGACAATCATGATCCCATTTGAATTCACAGTCTTTTGTAACCAGTTTGAAGAGTGGAGATGATATTTTAGTGAAGTTTTCTATAAATCTTCTATAGTATCCAGTAAACCCTAGAAAACTTCTAACATCTCTTTGACAATTTGGAATAGGCAACTTGGAGATGACTTCAACTTTTGATCTATCAACTTTAATCCCATCTCCTGAAATATGATGTCCTAAAATAATACCTTCAGTAAACATCATAAAGCATTTTTCATGGCTTAATGAAAGATTTGTTTCTTTACATCGTACAAGTAATTTTTTCAAATTTCCTAATGCTTCTTCAAATGAGTTACCATAAATTGTAAAGTCATCCATATAGACCTCTACACAATCATGAATTAGATTAGAAAAAATTCCTAGTACTGCTCTTTGGAATGTTGCGGGTGCATTACATAACCCAAAAGGAAGAACTCGATAGGAAAAAGTACCCCATGGACAGGTAAATGTGGTCTTATCTTGATCCTCAGGTGCTACCTGAATTTGGTTATAACCAATAAAACCATCCAGAAATGAATAGTACTTTTTGCCTACTAATGTATCTAATACTTGATCGATAAAAGGCAAAGGAAAGTGATCCTTCAAAGTTTCTTTATTCAATTCCCTATAATCAATGCATACCCTCCATTTACCATTCTTTTCAGGTACTATAGCCAAAGGAGAAACCCATCGGCTATCTGAAATTGGATAAATGAAGTTTACATTGAGTAGTTTTTGGAGCTCTTCTTTCACTATCTCCCTAAGATTTGGATTCATCCTTCTCTGAGGTTGTTGATTTGTTACTGTTTTCCTCAATATAGATATGATGGATGCAGTTTTAGATCAATACCTTTCATATTGTTATACTCCCATGCATATCAGTAGAATGTTTTTTGCAAGATTTTTGGTTAGTTTTGCTTGTTGTGCTTTTCCAATTTTGTTGATATTTAATGTTTTACCTGGAAAAATATCAATGGTAGAACTATCGAACTCTTCCATAGAGTAAAGAGGCATTTGTCTTGATGATAAATATTCAATGTCAGATTCCAACTGAAATTGTGTGGGGTCATATTCTGAAGATGTCCCAAAATTTTCTAATGTGTTCAGAATTTGACTATCCTCATTGATTTTAGAAATGGTAAAGACAGGTTGTATAGTGTCCTCATCATCGACCCATTCATTGTCTCATACTTCTGTGATTGATTTTGCTGGAGGATACAAATTGAATTTCTTTGTCAAATTACCATTAGAAATGTACATATCCTCAGATCTACAACTACTGAAAGCATTAGCTGTGGCTAGCCAAGGTCTTCCTAGGATAAGTGGGTGCCCTCCTAGATTACTCTTGGGAATCAAAATCATGAAATCTACTGGATATTCCCAAGAATCTAAGGAGACTGAAATATATTCTAATACACCATCTGGTTTGGTTATTGATTTATCTGCAAGTTGCAGTAAAGTAGGTGTAAAGAGGAGATTAGGAAGTTTAAGCTGTTCCATAGTCTGTCTACTCATAATGTTGATAGCAACCCCTAGGTCAATAAAAATGTTTGGAATTTCTATCCCATTTATATGTGTCTTGACAATTGGACTACCTGGATCTACTTACTTCTGCATGGTAATTTTTCCCATCATGATATCTGCAATTTTTCCTTTCAGGTGGATTCTTCTTGTATCTCTTGGTTTCCTTCCGGGTCTTTTGAGACTCAACTCCTTTATTGTTTTTGCTAGAATAGGAATCTCTCTAATGGCTTATAGCA
The DNA here is from genome assembly GCA_000404065.3 of Pinus taeda. NCBI lineage: Eukaryota > Viridiplantae > Streptophyta > Pinopsida > Pinales > Pinaceae > Pinus > Pinus taeda. The sequence goes on along the minus strand of APFE030887445.1, from coordinate 38,043 downwards.
AGGGAATCTTGATACAAACATTCTTTAACTCATCTAGAAAATCATAGTTAGGCAACAAGAATTTTTTTTCCACTCCTTTATCAATTTGTAATCTTTCAAGGAAAGGAGGTGTGGATGAAGATACAGATTGCTCAACTATAGGAGTTGTGGGGGTTGACTTTTCTTCCTCTTTTTGAGTGTTTGAGTTTTGAAGAGATGCTTCCTCAGAACCCTTATTAACTTTAAGAGAGTCCTCCTTAGAGGTATCTTGCTCTTGGACATCTATAGATGGTTTTTCTAAAACTATACCCGACCTGAGTTGTACATCATTGAGAGGAACAATCATGTAGGTAGGAAATTGTTGTCCTTCTATCATGTAAGTATTCTGAGGATTTTTATTGTTAAGATTTGGCAATGGCTAAGAGGGTAGTTGATTTGTCTTTTTTTGAAATGGGAGCATGAGTTGAGGATTTTGATTTTGTTGAGAAGGTTGTTGTGGAGGAAATGACAATGAAAGTTGTGGATTTTGATTTGGAAGTTGAGAAATGCCTCCTTTCCCGATCATGTTTAAAATATCTATCCATTCATCTCTGATGGCTTTCAATAAAAGGGCTTTCAATGTTTCCTCATCTAAGTTTCTCATCTTTGCTCTCTTTAAGTTGTATTGAAATCTTTCAAGTAAATCCTCCAAGTTTTCATCTTCTTTTTGTACCATTTTGAATACCTCATCCTTATGATTGGTGGGCATGCAATAGTCTAGGTATTTATCCAAAAATGTTTGTTTCATGTCATTCCAAGTCCTAATAGATTGGGTGACTAATCCCATGAACCATTTCAAAGCGGATCCCTTTAATGTTGAAGGAAACAGTTTGAGTTTTTGAGAGTCTTCCATATAGTCATAGGTTCGGCACACTACTTCAAACTCAAATAGAAATGTTTCAGGATCCTCAATTTGCAATCCATAAAAGTTGGGGAGGATAGATGGTGAGATGTTTTTCATCGTTGTATGAGTTTCCTCATCAACTATATGGAATCCAAATGAGTTGTCTCCTTCCCTATTTCTTCCATTATTACATCCACCTTCACCATTGTTGCCTCCATTATTTTCTCCTCCTCTACCTCTACCTATACCTCCAAATCCATCTACTACTTCCTTTGTCATGATAGTTTCTTCAGAGTCCTCAGAGTCCTCTGGTTCTTCTACCAAGGGAGGATGAGAGGAAGTTTCTTCCTTTTCTTCTTCAAGTGATTCTACTTCTTAAATTACAATATGCTCTCCTGTAGAAGTAAAGAAAGGGTCTTCTTCTAAATGAGATTTGGTAAATGGTGTAGGAGAATCCTCTAATTCAGCTGCTCCTTGAATTCCATGAATCTTAAGGCTAGGGGTAGATGGTGGTGAATCTTTTCTATGCCTTGAAGAAGATGGAGTTGTGAAAATCAAACTCTTGGCTCTAGCTATAAACCTTCCCCTAGAATCTCTTTCTCTATGCGTGTCATTTTTTTATTTTTAAGTTGGGCTAATAATTCTCTTTCTGATCTTCTAGGTCACGCTAGGTGCAAGAAGGGAGCATACTTAAGAAATTATTGAACCAATAACTCTCTTTTCTGATCCTCCATATCACACTAGGTGCAAGAGGAGAGCATACTTCAAGAAGTTATCAATTTTTCCCTTGTTTTTATTATTGTTTTTTTTTTTTTTAAGAAATTGGCTACCTAGTTACACTTCGCCGGCAACGGCGCCAAAATGTTTGGTCAATTTAGTGTTTCCTAAATTGCTACATTAATTTGTCAATCCGGGATTTGTAAGCTGACGAAGTGTGGCACACTATATGTGCAAGATAACCTATCTCTTACTTTTTGTCATTTTTGGTTTTGATTTGTTTTGGAGGTTTTTATCTTGGTTGGCTTCCTAATGTGAGAGGGAAATTCTAAAAGATAAGTATGGATATAAATGTTCAAGGCAATGATGTTCTTTATAATGATTTCCCAAACTTCAAACTTCAAAAGGGGTTTAAAACATGCAATGACAAAATTAATTCATTAAAGAAAATGAAAATGTGCCACTATACTAGTCAATCAAACAATGAACTATTGATCATGGAACCCATTACCCTTGCTGCTGTCTAAATACAAAAGAAACTGTGCTCAAAGAAATCCAAGAATTGCAAGCAAAGTAAAGCTAAAATCAAATTACATCAACTCATATTCTGACCCCTCACCATTAGTCTCACTATGGCTTTCGGAGGTAATCATAAACAACTTGAGCAATCTGATATCTAATTTGCAGAAAAATAAACTAATATCAAATTACACACTCATACTTCAATCCCTGACCATTAGTCTCGCTATGGCTTTTGGAGGTAATTGATAATGACATGAGTAATTTAATATCTAACTTGCAGAAAAATAAACTAATATCAAACTGCACACTCATACTTCAATCCCTCACCATTAGTCTCGCTATGGATTTCGGAGGTAATTGATAATGACATGAGTAATTTAATATCTAATCTAACTAATAAAGGAAATGTACAAAACTGAAATAAATAAAATGGTGTTGGAATTAAAAACTAAGAAAGATAAATCAGCAGAAGGACAAGACTGATTCCATGTCATTAGTCATTGTAAAACTATGTGCAAATGCCCGGGCTGCCTACTGTAATCTGGAACAAAGACATTGATAAGTTAACAGCAGTATAAAGCATGAAAAATTATTGACAAAAATAAAACGTTAATACCATAAGAGATGCAATATATACACATGAATAACTATGGCATAATGAACGTAAGGAAATAAAGCATGAAACTATACAACAATAAACAAAACCTCGGTGTGTGCAGGGGCCCTCTGCACAACCTCGGGCAACATCTATCAACCATGAATTATGCTTATGAACAGAGTCTTCTCATGTATTCAAAACATAGTCATAAAAAGGAAATAATGTCACGGCACAATGGGCTTTCTTTACAACAAAATTACATTACAAAGGCTAGCTATGATGCGTATGGAGACGCATTATTTATAACAGAAGGCTACATAACTGATTTCCTAAAAACTGCGTGAACAGAGGACACATGAAGAAAAACCTCCACGGATTTAGCAGCATGGTCGTTGTGATTAGGCAATCTTATTAAAAACGGTTGTTGGATCCACATCATGGTTAGCCTACAGGTGTCAGCGTTGCCTCCAAAAATCTGGAAATGGTCACGGAAGTCCTTATGTGCTTGAAATGGAGTCCTATTGCTTAGGACTTCTCCTGTTTGACCACTGTTTTGACCCCCGTTGACTACGACCTCCATTGACGAGTCTAGCTGGACCAATGGGACCCGCACCATGTCCACATCATTTCCAACTTGCCGATGTGGCTCGATTTGCCTGAAGACACCTACAATATAGAATTTGACAAAAACAATTGCGGAAAGTGACAAGATTCCGCAGGTCATAAGCAAAAATCTAGTTCAAACAACAACACAAAGAAATAGTCAAAAAACCACTTTAAATGCTCTTTTATAACTAATATGCAATGATATTGATGGCTTAGGAGGCTCAGGTAAATGAAAAGAAGCTAGAAAAAGGTGTAGGAAAGATGCAAGTTTGGGGCTCAACAACAATACAAACAAATTTCCCTGAAGAAACCTAAGAAGGATAATAAATTATCACCAAAGTATTATGGTCCATACAAGGTGCTGCAAAAGATTGGTACTATGTCATACAAATTGGAGCTTCCTGCAACTTCTCGAGTACACCCAGTTTTCGATGTTTCATGCTTAAGGAAGGTTATAGGTGACAAGCTCTCAGTTCAAACAATATTGCTAGAACTTGACAAAGAAGGAAAAATCATATTGGAACCTGAAGTAGTCACAGAAACAAGAACTCGACAGCTACGAAATTGATCAATTTCAGAGTATCTCATCAAGTGGAAGAACTTACTTGCTGAAGATTCTACATGGGAGGATGATAATTTTATACAGAAGGATCCAAAACTACTCAACCGTTGAGGACAACACTTTTCTGAAGGACAGGGGCATGTTAGGTCCCTATAATACTAGTGTATTCCCTTATTAGTATTGTCATTGTAGCCCGTTATTGTTATTGTTGTGCCGATGTTGTCCCCATATTGTTATTATTGTGCCCCATATAAGCCCACTGTTATTATTATTATGCCCTTATATTATTATTGTTATGTCGACTCTAATTATATTGTGACCCCTTAGACTCCTATATATAGAAAGGAGGTCTTTCCATTTGTATCATCCAAGAATTGTTCATTTGTGTAATGTAAGGGAGGTTGCCACCTCAAAGAGGTTGATTTTGAAGTCGTTGATCTATCTTTTCTTCTATTTTGAGAGCTGGTTGCATAACATTTTGCTGGATAGTTTTGTGGTTGATGATATGGATCATTGTACTCTTTCTTTAATGCTTAAACATTCAATGAAAATCTAATAAGAAGAATAATTCGAAAAATTTTTACCCCATTGTGGGGTTTTTCCCTAGTCTCCGACTAACCCTGGTGTCTCTATATGTGAATGTTTTTTTGTTCCTTTATGTTCCGTTGCATTGTTGATGATTTTTTTTCTTTCTACATAATCACATATGTTGTTGAATATTGTTATAATGTCGTGGGGTGAATTCAATGTGTAAATTATGGAATGCAATTATCTAAAGCAAAGAACAATACATCCCTAAGAAAAATTAACATGGTATCTAAGATGGGCTGAATAAATTCATTGAAGATCACCCTATATAGGCATCATTGATGGAAGAAAGAGAATATGGAGGAGACATAAAATAATTCTAGGGTTTGAAGGAAACCCTAGGAAATATGATTATTAGGGTTTGATGGATATCATGAGGCTAGGGTTTGTAACAAACCCTAGAATATGATAAAGTCTTGATTTGTGTAGTCTAGAAATCCTAGCATGATCAATGAGGAATGTTCTAACATAATCCTAATTGGGCTAAGTCTTAATTATGCCTTGGATCACTAGTACAAAATGACTAACTAGTTACTAAATAAAGACTAAAATTTGCATATAAACGACCATTTTTCAGTTGGTGACCAATAGTGGTTGATTTATAATATCTTATAATGCGACCAACTTTTAGTTGTATTTAGCTTAATCATTAATTGGTTGTTTCAATTTTATCATCTAATAATATATTTAGTTATAAATTTGATCATTAATTTAGTCATTGATTTAGTCATTAATTGCTACAATTAATGACCAAATACATACCAAAATATACTACTACATGATCACTAGAGAAAACCAATTAATTCCCAAAGAAAGATGATGAAAATATTGGTCATGTTATAAAATACTATAAATTAGCTACTAATAGTGATATATATGCAAATTTTAGTCATCATTTGAAACAAATTAATGACCAAAGAAATATGATTAAATTTTGGTCGTGTTATAAGACACTGTATATTAGCTAATAATAGTCATATATCTGCAAAATTTAGTATTCATTTGTAATTAAAAAGTTGCTATTTACAATAGTCGTTTATCTTTTTTTGGTAGTTTCATATTCATTACATAAAAAATTGATTCAATAGTTTATATTAATTTCATTTACTTTCATTAATAATTATTATAAACAACTAATTTAATCGTCATATATTCAAACTACTTTAATTCTGAAGTTTAGTTTTAGTGATACACTAAGTTTCCGACAAACACACAAAATCACCCATCAATTGACTTCTGTAATTTTGTTACATACCTAGAAATAGCAAGATATATGCTTCTAGCATTCAATACTTTAGACACAAAATGTAATTTGTATGGTAAGAGGCCACAAACATTCATGAACAATTCATTGGCCACTCAAAATAACATGTTGTAAAATTGTAGAAAATTAGAGCAAGTTTCATACGAGGAGAGATTTTTAATTCTGAAATTCATTTTTGATGATACACTGATTTTTTGACAAGCACACAAAATCACCCATCATTTGACTTTTGTAATTTTGTTACACAACTTGAAATTAGAAAGATATATGCTTCTAGTGTTTAATCTTTTTTGTTGAATGAGGAATTCATTCTTGCTTGAAATGAATGTTCCATACACATTCTAGTAATTGATCATTTTCCTTTATTTGAATTCTCGTTGAATAAATCTACTATATCTAAGAATAAATTTATCTTAAGTTAATCTTAACTCAAATTGCCTAAATAATATGACATATTTTTTTTTCCTGCATACAATAATTACTCCCTTGCATAGTAGTGTGCTCAATCCTTGTAGAGATTATGGAGAAATACTCTTCCTAATGACAACAATATGCAACAAAAGCAATACTCCAGACGTTTAAGCTTTGAAATAGCATTCTTAGCCATATAAAATGCAAGATTGAGACCAAGTGTGAATGTAGAACATTGAAGGAATTCCCATGTTCTTAAGTAAATTTGAGGCAAGTGCAAGATGTCTTTCCAATTACAATTGCATAAAAAAATAATTCCTAAATAATTTCCTTCAGTAATTAGGGCGTAGGGAGGGTTACACACTACACAATTTCCTTAAACATTGAATATAGTATGAGTTTCAAGGTGGAATTTTTCATATAGATATTTATAGTGGCACATCATTGCCTAGGAAGCATCTTATATAGAAGAAACTATTAAGCAAAAAAAAAACCTCCATCCTATGGAAATAATAAGCTTTTTCTATGAAAATAATGGTTCTTGCATTATTAAGGAGGCACATCCTACAAAAATAAGCATCCATGGAAAATGAATTATACAGAATAGAGGGCCTTAGTACTAATAAAATTGGTGCCTACATTGGTGCAGAGGCACATTCTATGGAAGAAATTTTAAGAAAATAATTGTCATAAGGAAATAAAGAACCTCTTGACTATCTTAAAATATGATGGTACCTACATGTAATCTCGTTGCAAACTAGTTAGTATATATTTTCATTGGGAAGGTCATGAATGAAATATTCATATGCCACCCAAAGTTGACCAAGATGAAGCTTTTAACATTCTAACAGGAAATATTTGACCATCTGACATGTGAATTTTATATACGTATGAGTTGAACAGTGCCATAACTCAAAGTAGGACGATTTTAGAAGAAATTTATGATAGGAAATATCTATATGACTTAAGAATATGTTAAATAGAGGTTGTATAATAAGGTATCAATAAAATTTCCATTTGATAAATCTATGATTAAGGGAATCTTTCCTTCGTGGAGGGAGACTCATATGTTAGCATTAGAAGAAACAAGACAATCAAGAGATCAAAAACAAATTTCTACAAATCAAAATCATTGATTGTGCCTCCATTTACGAGAATTTTGTAATGATCTTCATTACCACAATGTTACATGTTCATCTTTATTTGGAATCCAAGTGATTGAATATGGTTCAAAAAACCATGCTTGTAGAATTATCTTTAGTTCCATTATGTTACAAAGTGGTGAAAGTCAAAGAATCTCTTGATATAAATTCTACAAAATAAATTGGAATTAGGTACAACATATCCAAAAATTGATTGGCACTATTGCAAAATGTTTTTTTTTAAAGCAACAAAAGTAATACATGAAAAGATCATGCCCTTAACAAGGTTTAGAACAATGATAATATCTAAACCTGAATGTCTATTGAAGGTCATTTCCTAATGACAATAAATAGATACATAGAGATTGGATGTTATTGTTGTGTTTTCATGAGAAATTCTCATATCAGAAGACATAAATAAGGTGGGAGAACAAGGTGAAACTCTCTAATATGGACACTGATATAAAACCAACTACCTGATGAATGATCCAAAATAACAACTACAAATAGTTGAAGGTTTGGACAAGTTGCAAGTTTGAGAAAGATCGAATCATATTTAGAATGAATAAAAATATCAATGGCTCTCGAAAAATATTTGCAATTGCTACCATATCAACTTGGTACTTAAAGAATTCTATTATCTGGAAGGGCACAAATTGTCTTGGTCAACCACCTTCTGGTCTATCTTGTTAACATGTTATCTTCTTACTATATTACTCAAGTCACAATTATACCCTTCCACATTGCATAATGGAGGAACTCTATCCCTAATTAGGATACAAATCATGGTTCCCTAAAAATCAATTGTATTTTAACATACCAAATATTTTACTGTTTGGAAATGTTTTGATATGTACTTATAGCTAGATCTAGCAGTAGGAAAGTGGTCTCTATTTTAGTTCCCACAAAGTCCCAACTATGTTCCACTGAATTATACTCTAAAACAATAACTAAAATAAACCCACATTTCTTAGTCCTAGATGATTTTGAAACTCACAACTCAAACTTCAACAATTAAATTGTATACCCAAACACATACAACATGAATCATGCGTTCTTCTACCACACAAATATATATTCGTTATCAAATTTGGGGAGGAATCTTGCACAAAAACTAAATCAGTGATTTGAAATATAGGGATGATTTTTCAAATGAATTCTTATCACTACTTTGACCCACATGGAAATCATATAATCAACTAAGATGGAAGTTAACATTCTATTACACATGTAATTCCATAGTGAGTCTTGAGCACATTGGGTTGCATAAACCCATCAAGGATCCCCCATCTTCATTTCTAAAATACCCCCAAAAAATACATAAACTCCATGAATCCCTCGAATGAGCTCAAATCATCATAACAAAACTCTTTGTGAAATTATATGCTTCTTTTTCAATTAAACGGAATGACCAACAACCCCAACTAAGATAAAATTGTCTTAAATATCATAATTCATGTATCATTACATGCAAATCCCTACACTATTACACAAAGAAATCAAATAATACATAATGCTACATGAACAAATAAATTTAAGACTACTATGGAACATGTAGTAGAAATCCTTTGTGATAGGGCATGCCACAAATATGATTGATCCAAGGAAAATATCCAACAACACCCTTTATCTTCTTATGCTTCTCTATTTTCCTCTTCTTGCCCACTTTCCTTGAATGTCCTATGACAACCAACAAATCTGAGGAAAACTAAAGGCTTAGCATATATTATTATATATATATATATATACTATATATATATAGTATGTATGTATGTATGTATGTATGTATGTACATATAAAGTCAATGAATTATGTCAACTGGGGTTGTAGGAGTCTGTATGGATGATGGATATGAGATCTAACCAATATGATATAATTTCAATATTAACCTATTATGCTAAATGGTTAGTAAATAAACTCTTCTGCTATCGGAGAATAATAGAGACAAACCCAATTGGACTCCCCAATGGAAAACCCACTGTGTGTGGGTTTGCAGAACCAATAGAAAAAATAATGGGTTAAAAAAAATGGAAAAACAAAATCCTCAGTTGGGTTGTGATTACCATTCATGAGAACTAATTCAGTGCTTCAGGATATGGGGTTGGATTACATTGATGAATTTTGAAAACAACTTGTTCTCGCAAGATTTGTGGTGGAAGGGTTTCAACAAAGGCTGAGATGGAACAAGAGATGAAAGAAATAGTTGAAGGTATAAACTATGAAAATATTTAGTGAAAATATACAATTTTATGAAGAGGTTAATCATGAAATGTGTCAAAAATAAGTCATTGGTAATATTTATATTCCATTCTCTCTCTCTCTCTCTCTCTCTCTCTCTAGATAGATATTATAGACATGATGTCCATTCCATCATTTAAGCTTGCATATTAGAATGAATCCTCTAATGTTGTTGGTCTAAAAGGTGAGAGTGATGGATTCAATGTGAGTTAAGGAAAATTGATTGCCACCTTCAATTTCGACAATAGATACTTTTTTATGAAGTAAATGATATGATCAAAGTTGGCCCATGCCTCTATCCCATAACAAGGAGGATGTGAATCAATCCCTAATTAAAAATGGCACAAATTGCAATATGTATTAGCAAAAAAATACATAATCAATGAGGTTCTAAACTTCCTCCAAAGTCTAAAGTCTGAAAAAACATGCTATAAGCATCTCATTTTCCCTAGGCTTATTTTCTTCTATTTCAAAAATTAAATTTGCAATTCCATCCTAATCCATCTGATCTCCTCTAATGGGGCCATACCTGGGGCAACTTGGCCTCTATACTAACCAAGTATTATTTAAATATTTGCATTTCTTACAATATTTGCAATACTAACCTTTCGTTAAGAATTTCTTGCAACATTTTTGATAGATCTCTTCATCAACAAGATCAACAAGAATCCATGCAAAGTCTTTGACCCTTAGAGCCATGGTAAAATTCCAATCTACAAATTCAAATATGAAACATTGCAAAACCTATCTTAAATTCTCAACATGCAAAGTCCATACTTCAACCTAGTATAAGGTTGAAAGTACAAAACTTCCAAGACAAATTCGAGATCTACGATTTAATGAGAGAGAAAAATAGGGACAAATTTATCATTTAATTGTTAACAACCTACCTAGGAAATATCACTAATCCAACAATTTAAATGCTCAACGAGAAGCATGAGGCACATTGGATGAAGGCAGGGGAAGATATCTTTATAGAATTTTGGGGTTTAGGAAGTAGGTTTTTGTTTTTTTTTTTATTAAAAAAAAGTTGCGTTTTCCATAATGAGGGCACAATAGTTAGGTTTACTACCTACTCAACCAAGTACAAACTCAATCGAGTGGGGTCTGTTTAGCACTGAACTAGCCAAGCCATGCTTTGACTCAACTAATTCACTACCAAACCAAACCTCCAAATCAAGTGCTTGGCAAGTCAATATGGTGGTCAATCAACTCAACCAAGTTGATAGAGTCTGAGTTGAATCCAACTATTTTTTAAAACATTGCATGGTACCATGGTCCTCTGAGAGTCTAATATGGTGCCAATTTAAGATTTCAAATTCATAATACAACAAGGAACTCAAGCTAGAGCTATAATATATCTAGGGGTTGATGGAGTTTGTGGGATCAATCCTTGCATCATGAATCAAACTCCAACAAAAGTTCAATCCTCTCATAGACCAACTCATGCACATCAATCTCTAAGTAATCCACACAAAAAAGTGAACAAACTATTTTGAGAGCACAAAAAACAACAAATCCTTTGTTAAGGGCACCACAACAACCCATATCCTCAATTCTTGAACAACAACTCCCTCATGGACTTGGCCATTTCAATGGAGAAGCAACACGACCCACAAGTAGAAAATGTATGGGATACTACCTATTGTGTCGATGACCCATCATCGATTGGGTGAGATCCAAACCCCAATGATTGCAACCCATCATTTGATTTTGGATCCAATTTAGCTACCCGATTTTATGTTTATCTTTATTATCTTTATATTTATGTTTCCTAGACTTTGTCTATATATAATTATGCATTCTAATAGTACTTTACAACTTACATTAGTAATTTTTATATGCTCATGCAACAATTGGTTTTTTATAAGACCTTGAAGTGAGACTAGCTTTTGGTTAGGGCAACCAAAACTGCAGCCCACCTTCTCTATATAAAATGTGTGTATATATTATTTAAGGATGGGTTTAAAGGATTAATTTTATTCAAAAATAATCGATGCTTAGTATTTTTTTCCTTTTTACAATAAAGATATTATTTTGGATTTAAGAGATCTGTGGTTTTCATCTTTTGAATGAGTGACCGGAGAATCCACAGTATGAGTGTTGTTTTTATGCCAACGTTTCAAATCCCAAATGGGATCCATCATCAGGACTTGAGAATGAGGATAAAAGATGAGCTACTTTGGTGAATAAATACTAATGAGGAAAAATTCCTCCGCATTAGCATACTGTCGGCTGAGAAAATTATTTATTAATTTATT
>APFE030887445.1:0-19468 GCA_000404065.3 Pinus taeda | reverse complement strand
TTTGTTCATTGAGATTTGCAATTCAATTTGTTTTATCAAATTTAAAATGGAAAGGCACTAAAAGAAGAAGATAGCTTATTGTATTCTATACTCATTCATCTTAATATTGCATTTATTGTACACTAGTAAATATTATTTAAAAGAAAAATTAGTATGAACCTATTTTATTTCATTTTTCTTATTACATCAGATATTAGTTCTCATTTCATTTTAGTTTATTGGTATTACCAACTTTTGAAAGTGACAAGTCTTTTTCACCTAAATTATAGACTACACTCACTTTTCTCAAGGTAATCAATCACTTATGTGGAACATGAGATATGCATTAACACATGTTTAAATGGGTTAGGATACTTTTTACTTTTACTGCTTTCAATTAGATTCAATTTATCATTACGCAAATATACATAGGACAATTCATGACAATTCATGGATCATCTCAATTCTCATATAAGTTTAGCATGCACCTTGTTTCTCTTCATGTTAAATTAACAAAGTCATAAATATAATTTAAGAGGGATTTGTAAACTATGTCAAAGTAAAAGTAAGCTACTTATAACACTAGGAGTTCATGGCTCGTGTGGACATATTATAGATTCAAAGTTACTATGTGTTCTCCTTTAGGTGTGTCATTTTTTTGCCAAAAGCGTCTAGGATCAACAATGGAGGAAAAAGAGTTTCACACTCATTTTTAAGGTTCAAATCTCACACATTTCTCATGATATTTAGCCAAAATCCATTCTCATGATATTTAGTCATATTTTTGTTCCTAGACTAAATTAGTCATTCTAGTTAGTCATTTTTGGTTGTACTACTTATTAGATAGTCATATATTTTAACTTGAGACTAATTAGTCATTTATGTTAGTAATTTTTAGTTGGGTCACTTAAGATTGCTCATTTTTGGTAGTATTTCACTTGGAAAAGTTGCAATCACTAAATTTTTAGTCACCCCGTCACTAATTTCTCATTATCTACTAGTGGATATTGATTAAGACGATGGGATATGGATAATGGAAAGTACTGACTCTTGAACATTGGTTTAAGAGGGAGATGATACTTCTCATTAGATATAAGTACCTTTCAAATTTATGCCATTTCTTTGTGATGTTATTCTTGTTTTGACTTATTGTTTTGATTATTTCTTATACTTATTTCTTATTTGAATATTTCAATACTTCTAACCTCCCGATGAGATGTGATAAGAAAATCCTTCTTGAGTATCATCTAAGGTCTAGGAAAAGAGAGCTAGTATAAAAGAAGGTACCAAATGAAAGGGTTCCAAACTAACATCCTGTTGATCGTGCTGGACCCGGTAAGAAGTCCCAATTAGACCTCAGGCCGTTTGGTGTAGGAGTCCTAGCGGTGGGTCGTAAGGTAATGCCTTGACTGCGATGTCACATAGAGGCAAGTAAGATAACTTTGTTAGTAGAAAGGGTGTGACTGATGCAGTGAGTCAAGGAATGAGTATGAGAGGTTCCAAAACTTCAAAGGGGGAGGAAGGTGAAAGTGAGTTCCAGGTTGAAAGGGATCAGTGCCAAATCTACTATGAACACACCACACAAAGGACACACAGAGCTTCCAGTGGAGCAGTCGACATAGATGCAATAGTCCCAACATACGAGGTAAGATAACACGAACAACACTCATAGATCAATCCAAGACGAGTGTGGCGGTTGATATAACAATGTTTAGAGAAAGGTCTGTTTAGTATCCGACAGAGCAGTCGACACAGAAAATGACAACATTAACAACATATGAAACACATTAACAACAAGATTCATATAATTGCATGTGAATCAATTCATACACAAGTACGTAAGTTAAACAACATATATCATTAAGGCAATCGGAGCAATCCAACTACAATAACAACATATGCATGAAAATGTGTTGGATTTTATTATATAAAGAAGTGTAAGCCACAATCATACAATACACCATGTAAACCTGCTATCCCTATCAATAGAACTTTACAGCCACATCTGCCCGCTCCTCCAAAGAGATGTACTAGCTCCATGCAGTGGAGAAGCCAAGGCACATTATAATACTGTCCAAGCCTTCTTCAAGATAGTCTTAGTAGAAGCTTGGCTAATCAAAATCCTATACAATGAGTTATGAGGGATTATTTATAAGAAAGGGTGGGCGACCCTTGACATTCCCCTTTGTGACAATTCAACTACCCTCATGACTCTTCACCTACTCTATCACTGTTACATCCAACCGTTGACACTCGAATTACACTTGACATGACTCAACATTACAATGCACATGTACTCATGTGAGGTGACATGGCTTGAGCAAGCATTCCAAGACATCACTAACACTCAGTTCGTTGTGGTGAGACCAAATCTTAGACATGCTTGTGATGGTGAAGCTGGTGAGCTGATGCCAAGCTTGGTCATTCGTGATGGTGTGCATGCACCTTAGGGTGACATCTTGTTGAAGCGAACTCTTGCCTCCATTGCAACCAATGCATTGGTTCAACCCCTTCATCCAACTCGTCTCCTAACATTCACATGGTCTTTTTAGATATGGTTGAACCAACAACACACTGATGCATAGTGTCTGTGTTGATCTTCAAGTGTGTGTTGGTGGTCATGCACATCAACTTTCCGAAGTACATGTTTAGCCCCAATTGGACTTGCTTCTTATCTTCGCCTTGGTGAGTGTGTTGAATGGGTTGGATTGCATGTGTGCACTTAATGACATGCATGTTGTTGGATCCCTTGTATGCAATCCACAACATTGCTCACCATGTTTTCTCTATGTTAGCTGCTGGGATGGATCATTAACTCGTATTAGCGCCATTTCATTTGTGAGTGCATGTTGTGCCCATTGCTATTCATGTTCCTTTTGTAACTCATTGGTCTGTCTATGCAGCTTCATGTTCTTCTTGAGTTACTGCTTCAACACATGCAACTCCTTATTTGTTCCATCTTCTGACTTTGCGTGATCTTCATGTCGCGCTATCACTTCATAGCCTGAGTCTCCAAAGTTGTTTTCATCATCAATGGATCTGCTTGATCTTGCCACTTTGCTCTGCCTCTATGTTGTCAACAACCTTCGTCTTGCATTCATTGCGTTCGGTATGCTACCTTCAGCTATTGTTCATGATGATGCTCACTGTGATGCTGTTGCTTGATGTCCTTGTCCATGAACAACTTTATGTCTTCGTGAGTAGTTAAGCCCATGGACATTTGATCGACTACATCCTCAAGCATGCTCGGAACAATGTCTTCGTCTCTGCTCTCTTGGAAACCATTGTACCTATACTTCTGAGAGGTAGATGAACAATTGTGACACCTAGAGACATGGAAACACTCATAGTAAGCAATCTGCTAGTCGAAAACTAAAATGAGCATGATAACTCACTTGCAACATACCTGGGTGAATGATCATGAAGGTTGCTTAATTTCGGACGAGAGGTTGGGAGACTGACTGCCAAGACTGCACAAGGCACAGTACGGGCTGTTGAGAGACTGACTGACTGCTAGAATTGCACAATGCATAGCCCAGTCAAGCAGTTGGCTGCTGGGATTGCGCAATGAGAAATCCTAGTTGGGAAGGATTGCTGGCCCGGGGGAAGATTTGCACAAATTTTTGGGCCAAGTAGCCACTGACCTCCAGAAATGTGCAATTTAGTCCAAGAGGCCAGTGCTGGGCCAGAATGCACAAATCTAGAGTGGAAGATGAGACTGGGCCAAGGTTGGCCTGACTCGCCAATAGGCAACTAAAAGTAAATAAGTCGATGAAATGCATGGCGACACTAAGTGATAGTAGAAGTGATAAACAGTGCATGTAAAACATGAATGAAAGATCGAACAAACATATCAACATGCATGTGGGTGAGGTAGTTCGCCAGTTGGGTGGACGTCTATGCAAAATAGTTTCATGCATGCGACAATAGTGAGATAACAAGGAAAATTGAAATAGAGCTAGGACAAGCTAGAATACATGTAAATGACAACAGGTGTTCAAATAAATCAAGAAAATAACACTTACACAAGCGAATACACAAAAAGTGACATAAATGCAACACAAGCATGGGAAGCGAGCTTACCCCAAAACAAATGAGTTGAATGTGCCGACTGCTCCTAGATGTGATGTCAGATGTTAGAGCTACAAGGTTGATGTGAGGAATGAGCTCTGTAACGTCCGGTTGATGAGTTTTGAAAACATCGAGGTTGTGACGCACATGCCACAAATCCAGGGGAAGTGACACTTGGAGGGAGGTTTCTAAATTGTTCCTTGCATGTAACCTCCAATTGCTAAAAATTGATACCTGAAACAAGGGATGCCTTTGCATGTTGCCTTGGGAGAGACAACCCATGCATGCAAGTCTGTTTTGCTTAGTCCCGGAGGGAACTTGTCAACTCAGTTACTCATGCAAGAGACTACTTGACTGTTGGAGAAAAATGCACATTCTTGACTGTAAGCTGGGCTGACTGCCGAAGGGGATTGCACAATTTTTGGGCCCAACAGTTGACTGCTGCCCAGATTTGTGCAAATCTTGGGCTGAACTACCTGTTGATGGGAAAAACTGCGCAAATCCTGCTGGGAGGGTTGACTGGCAGGATTATGCAATCCTAGAGCCCAATAGGCTATTAAATGGAATTGCACAATTCCTGGAGGGAAGGTTGGTTTCCCTCTAGAAATGCACAAACTTTGCTGGAAAGCTGCTTAGCTTGCAGCTGGACTAAGTCTAGATGAGCAACCTGTGAAGGGAAAAATATCAAACTGTGATTGAAAAGCTACCTTTGAGCAAGAAAGTCACTAAAGCTTGAGGACTTGATGAAGCAAGGCAAGTTGCTGTGAAGGTTGGTAGGGAGGCTCCAAAACAGGCTAAGGAAAAATTTTGGAGTGAGGTTGTAGCTGCTACAACACTTGGTGACACACTGGTAGAACTCTAGTTCTCTGAATGGACCTTGTTCGTGAAAAGCAAGTCTAACCACTCCGGAAGTATTGTTCAACTCTCAGCTCGTCTTGGCTTCACACTAGATTGATTGTAAGATGTAGCATCTGCCAGACTCTCGGTCGATTGACACACATTCCAAGCCAAGGAAACACAATTGTTAATTGGGGTTGAGGGGTATATAAGTGCACAAGTAGTATAGTCGTTAGAGTCTAAGTTTCATCTATGGTGTTGCTCCACTGCCAGTGGGCCTAGACAGTACCTTGGTGGAGTCACAGAGAAACACAAGCATGGATCCGCTACTAGCGAGCCTGGTCAGTACCACACCGGAGTCGCTTGCATCACCTCCCTACGCAGGAAGCCTTTCTCTTCTTTCACCTTATTCATTTTTCATTTTGAATTTTTGACTTTTCATTTTTTTCATTTTTCATTTTCACTGTGCATAGCACTAATTCATTTCAGAGGCAGAAGAGGGATCCCAACTTATTGAGAGAAGAAGAGGTTGTTCTAGTAGAGAAGTTGTTTAATGTATCTCTGACATGTCTATTAAGTTTTTCCCCCTCACCTTACTCTGCTTGACTGAGCTGACAAGGGTTAACCCAAAAACAATCGACTAGAGAAGGTGACACTAGTTAGCATGAAAGCATTGTGTTTACACCAAGGTTCACTTCGAAGAGTACACATTTTCTTTCAACGTATCATGGAATAAGAGTAAAAATTTCATCATACAGAGGAAAGATGAAAGATAACCAAGTAGTGATAGTTGTACAAACCCTCTTGTGATTTACCCGACTCG
The DNA here is from genome assembly GCA_000404065.3 of Pinus taeda. Classification (NCBI taxonomy): domain Eukaryota; kingdom Viridiplantae; phylum Streptophyta; class Pinopsida; order Pinales; family Pinaceae; genus Pinus; species Pinus taeda. Next base: position 13,758 of record APFE030887445.1, on the reverse strand, counting down.
TTTCATGAGTCACACATGGTTTCATGAAAAACTATCCTATGAATGAAACAAGTGAACGAACTAACAATCAACAAAGAAAAGTAAGAGAAGAAGCGAAAATGAAAATGAAACAAGTAAACAAACAAGAAGGCAAACAAACAAGAAAGAAAAGAATGTAAGCAAACAAGCATGTAAGCAAACAACTGAAAGAGAACATTATTCCTACTCCTACACTAACTGTGCAAGGGCTTGATCACGTGAAGTGATACTTCTAATGTAGCCACCGACGCATTGGTAGACCCATATGGGTGAAGGCTTGGTCCACGAGTAACCGGTTGTGTGGACCAGCATATAAGAAAGATATAACAGTGAAGAGCGCCACAATTCATGTTTCAAGGTGCCGATGGGACATAAGTGAGTGCACATGCATGACGGATAGTCCATGGACTTATCATGGTGTTGTGTGACACTATGTGCAACTTTGAAGCATAAGAACAATCTTGACTGTGACATCCAAGCAAATGAAAGAAACAAAGATAACTTGTGTCGCACATGAGTGCTTGCAATACTCCTCCAATGCATGAGTAATGGGATTGTGCAATTCAAGTGGAGGAAGTGTGATCTAAGTGTTAGATTGATCTTGAGTGCATACATATGAGTGATGAGGAGCCTTGAGTGTTTGAACAATTTCTTGATCGGAAGTGAAGCCAACCTCAGGACAAAGAGGGCATAACATAACCATTAGCTCGGGCTAAAGTGCCTCGGCGGTCTGTGGGGTTTCAACTTTGTTGACAGATATATCTTCATAGACCAGTGGCATAGACGGATTAACAACGAGTGAATCAATGTCGTGATCAGATGATGAGGTGAAGAGATCACGAAAACCAAGATCAGAAAATTCAGGATGTTGGTTGGCATCCTCATGATTTGAAAAATCACACAGAGGGGTAGATGAGAAGGAAGGATGTTCACCCTTTGTGTTTTCGGAAAGAGCAGATGAAAGGTCAAGTGGATTTTCAATGAATGCTTGGTCCTCTCCGTTGTTGGATGATGGGCTAACATACGGTGTGTCATGCGAAAGATCAATAATGGGTACATTCATAGATGAAGAAACACATGCAAAATCATGGATGGCAGGTTCACCAATGATGTTAGGAAAGAATGGATGGGGCTCGAATGGAAGGGAGCCATCCTTTTCTGAGAGTTGATGCTCAAGGTCCCACTCATACTCTTCATGAATGACAATGCATGTTGGTTCTACAACACCAGCTTTGACAGTGGGTTGTCCCTCATTCACAACAAGTGGAACATCTGAAATGGACGAACACAAGACAAGATCATCGGGAGGAACACCTGGGTGCGAAGATGGAGGTCAAAAAATGGAATGCATATGAGGAAACAAAGGACTCACAACCAAATCTGTGCGAAAATTGTGTGGAGTGATGTTGGGAGGGTGTGAAGGTTGAACATGTGTGTGAACTTGATCCTCAGCATCATAGGGTGATGGTGGAATTGTTGAATGAGAGGGAGGCAGACACTCCGTTGAGACAGTGCTTGCTCCCACATGAGATTAAGCCATTCCATCAACGAAGAAGGTTGAGCGAGGCTTGATCTCAAGTTTTCTCTTGGGACGGGTAGATTTCTTAAGGAAATACTCAAACCAGTCCCAGAGATAAGCAAACTTCATTTGGCTCCTCAAGCTTGAAATTGTAAGTCTCGGAAGCGCTGCTAAAAATCAATAATGGATTCATGCAGAGCCCTCCATTGCTATAACAGTTTCCGATCAAGATGGTCTAGATCAAAATCATGGAACATGTCTTCAATAAGATCATAGAAGTGCTGACATGAGTGCAAGGCGTCAACCGGTAGGCTGAGCACCCAATGAAATGGGGATTCCCGAAGTGTGAATGCAAGCAGTAGGCCGGCCCATTCATTAGTAAACTCATCTTCCTCATAAATCATGAAAAGGAAGTTATGTAAGTGCTTAGTCCAGGCCACTTCGCCTTCAACATCATACATGTGAGTGGGCAAGAGATTGAAAAGCTTCCCTGAGATGGAGACATCGTCACGATTTGAAAAAAACCTCGAGGGAAGAAGAATTCAAGACTCCATGAAAGATATGCAAAGGTTCAAAACTTGATGAGAGGACATTGCTTCTCATTAGGCCCTCCTTCTAGTGCTAGAAATGTTGAAGATGCTAGACCCACCAACATGTCAAAGGGATCTCTCCGGTAAGAAGTCCCAATTAGAACTCAAAGCGTTTGGTGTAGGAGTCCCAACAATGGGTCGTAAGGTAATGCCTTAACCACAATGTCGTACAGAGGCAAGTCAAATAACTCTGTCAGTGGCAAGGGTGTGACTGATGCAGTGAGTTAAGGAATGAATACGAGAGGTTCCAACACTTAAAAGGGGGAGGAAGGTGAATGTGAGTTCCAGGTTGAAAGGGATCAGTCCCATCTCAGCTAGGAACACACCACACAAAGGACATGCACAATTTCCGGCAGAGCAGTTGACATAGATGAGGCAGTCCCAATATACAAGGTAATATAACACAAATAACACTCATGGATTAGTCCTAGACAAGTGTGACAGTTGATATAAAAAGGTTCAGAGAAAGGTATGTTTGGTGTCTAACAAAGCAGTCGACATAGACGGTGACAACATTAACAACATATACAACAGATTAACAACAAGATTCATATAATTTCATGTGAATCAATTCATATACAAGTGCGTAAGTTAAACAATATATATCATTAAGGAAACCAGGGCAATCCAACTACAATAACAACATATGCATGAAAATGTGTTGGCTTTTATTATATAAAGAAGTGTAAGTCACAATCATACAATACACCATGTAAACCTGCTAGCTGTATTAGTAGAATGTTACCACATCTGCCTGCTCCTCCAAAGAGATGTACTAGCTCCGTGTAGTGGAGAAGCCAAGGCACGCTACAATACTGTCCAAGCCTTTTTCAAGATAGTCTTAGTAGAAGCTTGGCTGACCAAAAGCCTATACAATGAGTTATGAGGGACTATTTATAGAAAAGGTTGGGGTGACCCTTGACATTCCCCTTTATGACAGTTCAACTACCCTCATGACTCTTCACCTACTCTATGACTATTACATCCAACTATTGACACTCGACTTACACTTGACATGACTCAACATTACAATGCACATGTACTTATGTGAGACGACATGGATTGAGAAAGCCTTGCAAGACATCACTGACACTCGGTCCACTCTGGCGAGACCAAATCTTAGACATGGTTGTGATGGTGAAGCTATTGAGCCGATGCCAAGGTTGGCCATCCGTGATGGTGTGCATGCACCTCATGGTAAGATCTTACTGAAGCGAACTCTTGCCTCCGTCGCAACCAGTGCATTGGTTCGGCCCCTTCATCCAAATTGTCTGGTAACATGTGCATGGTATTCTTACTTAATGTTGAATCAACAACGCACTGATGCATAGTGTCTATGCTGATCTTCAAGTGTGTGTTGGTGGTCATGCGCATCAACTTTTCGAAGTACATGTTTAGTCCTTGTTGGACTTGCTTCTTATCTTTGCCTTGGTGAGTGTGTTGAATGGGTTAGATTACATGTGTGCGCTCAATGACATGAATGTTGTTGGATCCCTTGCATGCAATCCACAACATTGCTCACCATGTTTTCTCTGTGTCAGTTGTTGGGATGGATCATTAACTCGTACTGGTGTAGTTTCATTCGTGAGTGCATGTTATGCCCATTGTTGTTCATGTTCCTACTGCAAATCATTGTTATGTCTATGCAGCTTCATGCTCTTATTGAGTTGCCACTTCAACGCATGCAACTCCTTCTTCATTCCATCTTCTGCCTTCATGTGATCTTCATGTCACATCATCACTTCATAGCCCAAGTCTCCAAATTTGCTTTCATTATCAATGGATTTGCTTGATCTTGCAACTTTGCTCCACCTTTATGTTGTCAACAACCTTCCTCTTGCATTCATTGCATTCCCTTCATTCGTTGTGTTCAATATGCTACCCTCAATTTTTGTTCATGATGCTGCTCATTGTGATGCTACTGCTTGATGTCCTCGTCCACAAACAACTTGATGTCTTCGTGAGTAGGTAAGCCGATGGACACTTGATTGACTGCATCCCCAAGCATGCTTCGAATGGTGTCTTTGTCTCTTCTCTCTTGGAAACCATTGTACCTGTACTTCTTAGAGGTAGATGAACACTTGTGATACCTGGAGATATGGAAACACTCATAGCAAGCAATCTATTAGTTGAAAACCAAAATGAGCATGAGAATTGACTTGCAACATACCTGGGTAAATGATCCTGAAGGCTACACAATTTCGGTTGGGAGGTCGAGGGACCGACTGCTAAGACTGCACAAGGCACAGTCTGGGTTGCTAAGAGATAGTTTGATTGCTAGAATTGCATAATGCATAGTCCAGTCGGGTAGTTGGCTACTGGGATTGTGCAATGAGCAATCCTAGCTGGGAAGGACTACTGGCTCAGGGACAGATTTGCCCAAATTTTTGGGCCAAGCAACCACTTCCTCCAGAAATGTACAATTCAGTCTAGGAGGCCAGTGCTAGGCCAGAATATGCAAATCTAGAGAGGAAGGTGAGCCTTCCTTCTCTAGGTTGCGTAATGCAGCCTTGGTGATCGCAGAGACCAGGCCAAGGTTGGTCTGACTCGCTGACGGGCAACTGAAAGCTAGTAAGTCGATGAAATGCATGGAAACACTAAGTGATAGAAAAAGTGATAAACAATGAATGCAAAAAATGAATGGAAGATCAAACAAATAGATCAACATGCATGTGGGTGAGGTAGTTCGCCGGTTGGGCAGATGTTCGTGCAAAATAGTTTCATGCATGCAACAACAGTGAGATAGCAACGAAAATTGAAATAGAGCTAGGACAAGCTAGAATACATGTAGACGACAACATGAATTCAAAGAAATCAAGCAAACAACACTTACACAAGCGAATACACAAAAAGCGACAGAAATGCAGCATAAGGCATGGGAAGAGAGCTTACCCAAAAACAACTGAGTTGAATGTGTCGACTGGTCCTAGATGTGATGTGGGATGTCAAAGCTACAAGGTTGATGTGAGGAATGAGCTCTATAGCATCTAGTTGATGAGTTTTGATAACATCTAGGTTGTGACGTGTATGCCACAAATATAGGGGAAGCAACACTTGGAGGGAGGTTTCTCAATTGTTTCTTGTATGTAACCTCCAAATGCTAAACATAGATCCTTGAAACAAGGATTGCCTTTGCATTCTGCCTTGGGAGAGAGAGCCCATGCATGCACGTTTGTTTTTCTCAGTCTTGGAGGGAACCGATTAATTCAACTACACATGCAAGAGACTGCTTGACTGTTGGAGAAAAATGCACATTCCTGATTGTAAGTTGGGTTGACTGCCCAAGGGGATTACACAATTTCTGGGCCCATCAGCTAACTGTTGCCCAGATTTGCACAAATCCTAATATGAACTACCTGTTGATGGGAAAAATTATGCAAATATTCCTGGGAGGGTTGGCTGGTAGGATTTCGTAATCCCGAAGCCCAGCAAGTTGTTAGAGGGAATTGCGTAATTCCTAGAGGGAAGGTTGGTTTCCCTCCAAAAATGCACAAATTTCACTGGGAAGATGCTCAACCTGTAGCCGGACCAAGTCCGGATGAGCAGCCTATGAAGGGAAAATATCAAACTGTGATCGACAGGCTGCCTTTGAGAAAGAAAGACACTAAATCTTGAGGACTTGATGAAGCAAGGCAAGTTGTTGTGAAGGTTGGTAGGGAGGCTCCAAAAAAGGCTAAGGCAAAATTTTGGAGGGTGGTTGTAGCTGCTACAACACTTGGCAACACATTAGTAGAACTCCAGCTCTCTTAATGGACCTTGTTCATGAAAAGCAAGTCTAACACCTCTGGAAGTATTGTTTAGCTCTCATCTCATCTTGGCTTCACACTAGCTTGATTGTAAGATGTAGCATATGCTAGACTCTTGGTCAATTGACACACATTCCAAGCCAAGGAAACAAAATTGTTTCAATTGGGTTGAGGGGTATATAAGTGCACAAGCAGTATAGTCATCAGAGTCTAAGTTTCATTTTTGGTGTTGCTCCATTGCCAGTAGGCCTGAACAGTACCCCGGTGGAGTCACATAGGAACACAAGCATGGCTTTGCTGCCAGCGAGCCTGGCCAGCACCCTGGCAGAGTTGCTTGCGTCACCTCCTTGCGTAGGAAGCCTTTCTCTTCTTTTGCCTTATTCATTTTTCATTTTTCATTTTTTGACTTTTCCTTTTTTTCATTTTTCATTTTCACTGTGCATAGCACTTAGTCATTTCAGAGGCGGAAGAGGGATCCTGACTTATTGAGAGCAGAAGAGGTTGTTCTAGCAGATAAGTAGTTTAATTTATCTTTGACGTGCTTATTAATGTTTTCCCCCTCATCTTACTCTACTTGACTGAGCTGACAAGCGTTAACCCAAAAACAATCGACTAGAGAAAGTGACACTAGCTAGCATGCAAGCGTTGTGTTTGTGCCAAGGTTCAATTTGAAGAGTACATATTTTCCTTCGACGTATCATGGAATAGGAGTACAAGTTCACCATATAGAGGCAAGATGAAAGATAACCAAGTAGTGATAGTTGTACAAACCCTCTTGTAGTTTACCCTACTTGTTTCATGAGTCACACATGGTTTCATGCAAACTATCTTATGGACGAAACAAGTGAACGAACTAACAATCAACAAAGCAAAGCAAGTTCAGAAGTGAAAATGAAAGAGAAAAAAGTAAACAAACAAGCAAACAAAGCATGTAAGCAAACAAGCGTGCAAGCAAACAATTGAAAGAAAACACTATTCTTACTCCTACACTAATGGTGCAAGGGCCTAATCACGTGAATTGATACTTCCAATGCAGCCATCAACGCATTGGTAGACCCATATGGGTGAAGGCTTGGTCCACAAGTAACCTAGTTGTGTGGACCAACACACAAGAAAGATATAGCAGTGAAGAAAGCCACACTTTGTGTTTCAAAGTGCCCATGGGACATAAGTGAGTGCACGTGAATGACAGACAATCCGTGGACTTATCATGGTGCTGTGTGACACTACGTGCAACTTTGAAGCACAAGAACACTCTTGACTGTGACATGCAAGCAAACAAAAGAAACAAAGATAACTTGCGTTGGGCACGAGTGCTTGCAATATAAGACTCCTCCAATGCATGAGAAATGGGATCATGTAGTTCGAGTGGAGGAAGTGTGATCTAAGTGTTAGATTGATCTTGAGTGCATACAGATGAGTGATGAGGAGCCTTGAGTGTTTGAACAATTTCCTAATCGGAAGCGAAACCAACCTCAGGACAATGAGGGCTTGACATAACCATCAGTTCGAGCTGAAGTGCCTCGACGGTCTGTGGGGTTTTGACTTCATTGACAGATGGATCTTAGTAGACTGGTGGCTTAGAAAAATTAACAATGAGTGAATCAACACCATGATCGAATGATTAGGTGAAGAGATCATGACAGCCAATATCATAAAATTCAGGATGTTGGTCGGCATCCTCATGATTTGACGAATCAAACAAAGGGGTAGAAGAGAAGGAAGGATGTTCACCCTCTACGTTTCCAGAAAGAGAATATGAAAGATCAAGTGTATTTTCAATGAATGATTGGTCCTCTCCATTGGATGATGGGCTAATATATGGTGAGTCCTGTTGGTCGCTTTAATTGCTTTCACAATTCAAGCTCTACATAAATTGTCAACCCGAGGAAGTCTTTTTATTTCAAAGATAATCACGCATTGGATATGCTCAATTTCAAAAGCAGAAACAATGTTGTCGTAAAAAAAAAACCACACAATTATTAATCTCACCAATCTACTGATTCACACTCTACTTAATCAAAGCTGAAGTCAATTAAGTTATAGCAGAAATAATTTCTCTGTTGCAGTTACAATCCAAACAAAGGAAGATCAATCTGCAAGGAAAGAAATCAATCAACCACAGCAGGAATAGGACCCTATTCCTTAGTGAGGAACTTCAGCACCTGATGCCTGACACTTAATCACACTGTAGGAAAGGTAACTTCAAGAGATCAAGACCCTATTCCCATGAACAGGAACCTTCAGCACTTTTTCTCTTGTTTCTAATCACACTGCAGGCAAAGGAAAGCAATTAATGGGAGCAGGACCCTATTCCTTTATGCAGGAATCTTCAGCACCTGCTTCCCAATATCATTCATTCATACAATCAATAGAAATGGATTTCTCAACTTCCAAGAGTGAATGCATTCAATACATGCAGTGCTAAAGAAACAGAGTATTACTAAACTGTGTAACTAGTGTCCAACAACATAATTAAAGTGAAGTGCAAACACACAAAGAATTAAACAATTTACAGGAACCAAAGGGTGAATCTTGTGAGGAAGGCGGGCCCTTTCCCTCTCACAAGATTCCCCGGGGGAAAGAATTAAATTGGAACGCTCAAAGGAAGAATTTATTCATCTGTCAAAGTAACTGATACATTACAGATGGAGACTAGCTCCAGTTCTCACACAATATTCTCCTGTAGCTTTACAACAACGGACCCTCTCTAATGATGATGTCTCCTCTTTTTAAAGAGGAGACATCTTTTACAATTTACATGAGAGCGAATCTACGTTATCTCAAATCTGTTCTCTTTCCCAAAACAGGACTATTCTGTTCTTCCAAAAAAAAGATACTGTTACAACAGAGACAACAAGAATGCTATCTTCAGGATAATCCAGGTAACCGTGTCTTCATGCTGTTGCTACTATTCCACAAAAATTTCTTCCAGAATCGCAAATTACGCATGACGGAATTTGCGTGCTTGACGGCTGTTTCAGCAACTGAGTCAGTTGTTTCAGCAACGGACGCTTGTTCCTAACAACGCATATAACTTATCTGCGATCTTTGGACTTGTGTTAGCAACGATACACTTCAATTAATGATAAAATATAAGAGTATTATGGAATTAAATGTAAAACAGATTAAACATATAATAAAGAAGAGGTTTTTATATACCTTGGGATAAAGTAGATGAAAATGATAATGGAATTCTTTTTAATCATGGTTATAAGAGTAGAATGGTGTCAAAGTATATAGCAAAAATGATACATAGTGGAGTCCTAACATCCCCCCTAGCTAAAAATGTTGCATGTGCTCAGGCAACCCCTAGTCTGAATCAGAGTCTGAGTACTGGAACTGAGCATGCAAATTACTCAAGCAGTAGCTGGAGAAGGTGGCATCTGTAGGAACTCTGAATCCTCTGTTGTTCTGCAAGTATTGCCATGCCAAGGCTTCATCTCTGTCAATCAACTGGTAATGACACTGATATTTGTCTGAAGGCAGCCATAAAATTGGAAAATGGAAATGATACCCGATCCAGTTTACTCCACAATGTTGAATGCAACCAATGTAATTAGGAACCCTGGATAATGCAGCTTGAAGATTGTGAGGGTTAAAAGGGTGATAATCCTGTCTTTCTTTACATGACTGCTGCCAAAACATAACATTGGCCTTCAATGCAGCAGTACCCTTTACTCTAATATGCTGTTGACACTTAGAAAGTGTTGAAGCCTGTAATTTCTGCATATACCTATGCATTCCTGGCTTCTATAAGAATCTATGATATTGTGCTATGAACATGGCTGGGCTTAAAGGCTCTGGTCTGATCCACAGGAGTTTATTATCCTCATTATGACTGCTTGCAGTGAACACAGTTTTCCAAGTCAGCTGGTTAGACAAAAATGAAACAAATGCCCTTATTTGTATATCTCCTGCAATTGGAATAAGATTAACTCTTCTATTGTCGGGAATGGCCTCATTATGAAGGTAGAGTTCGCACAACAAATGCTGGTCACTCTCGGGGGCCTCATTAAAGGTCTCAACAAATTTCTCTGAAGTAATTAACTCATATGGTCTGCCATCTTTTATTGCTTTTAATTGAAAATAAACTAATCGTTCAGAAATAAAGAGAGAGTAGTTTACAGAGGGTTTGCGTGTAGCCATCAACTTCTGGACTAATGAAAACATCAAGGCCATCTTTTCCTTAGATTCCTTGACTTCCTTTTTAGAGTCCTTGAGCTGTTGCATCATTTGATCCCAACTATCCCAGTTGGCATATACATGGTTCTGCCATTGTAACTTATGCTGGCGTAATATTATATCTTGTTCTTCAGCATATTGCTTCTTCCATTTGTTCATCTGTTCCAATTGATTCCATGGCAAGGTCTGTGTCCTGGCATCAGAAGTAGTGGGTTGGGACGTTGTTTGAATGGCTACACTGACTAACTTAGAACGAGATATCTGTGGTGATGCTTCTGTCTGAGTGGCTGCATTAACCTGCAAAGGACGAGATATCTGAGGTTTGATTTCTTTTTCTTGCTTTATAGAGAGCCCTACTGGTTCTTGTGGAGCAGTAGGGCATCCCTCTTTTATTCCAGCTGATGTAGATGCCTCAGATAATTGACTTTTAACTAGTTTGTAGCCTGCATCCTGGTAAATGTTGCCACACTCCTGGCACATGTATTCCTTGCATGGCTCCTTATTTTGCATTGAGGCTGTGTGTGCTAACATATAGAGATTCAGTTCTCTATCAAAAGCCTCTCGAGCCATGGTTAGTTCATTCTTGTAAGCTTCCAATTTAGACTTTAGGAATTAATTCTCCTCCAATAGAGATGTCATAGTATGTAAACCCTGTGCACTGGTTGACTCTGTTGGGGTAGTCTGTTGATGCACAGTCGTAGCTGGTTCTTGTGGGACAGCTACTGCTGATCTCCCACTATCATCATGCTTGGTGTATTTTTGTACCACAGTGGCTGGTTCTTGTGTTTCAGCCACTGGGTAAGTGACTGGTTCTTGTGTGATAGTCACTTCTTGAGCCATAAACAATGTCGTATTATGCCGGGGCACTGGTTCTTGTGTTTCAGCCACTGGGTAAGTGACTGGTTCTTGTGTGGCAGTGCCTCCGGACGAGACGGGTTGGGAGGTTTGAAATGGGGATGAAGATTGGAGTTTTAACAGAATAGTGGCAGGGTCAGGGGAAATGGAGGTGAGTCCTGTCTCAACAGTCATCTTCATTTTCCTTTTTGGTACGAAGGCAGCAAAATCACTGCCTTTCCTTTTCTTTGAGGGGGAGGCTTCTTCTTTGGGGGAAGGGCTTTCAGAAGAAGTAAGAATTTGAAATCTAGCCCTTGTCCGCCATATGGAGACTGAGACTGTTGGGGTTCTCTTCTTTTTATAAGTGGGTGGGGAAGGGGGTGTTAGAGAGTCGTCACTAGGGACAGAAATAGTGGGGACAGTTGACTCTGCTAAGTGGGGCGAGCTCGGGGTTGGGTCAACTGGGGAATATGGAATATCGTCCTGCTATCCTTCATAAGGAATTTCAGGAGTATCATGAGAACTTTCGGGTTGTTGGGACGTTTGAGCCTGCTGAGGAATTTCAGGCAGCTGGGGAACAGGGAGTGGGACATGCAGAGGGGGATTTTGCTGAGCAAAACCCCTCTGTATCAACAACTGCCATAAACGGTGGTGGGTGAGGGATAACATTGGGAATTTAGAGCGTCTACAATAATAAGACATGTTTCTAATACAGCCAAGCAGATAATAGGGGATATTAATTAGTTTTCCATTTCTCAAATGATTCATCAAGACAAAATCGTGATTGTGCACTACCTGGTAATGCCCTTCACACGTTAAGTAGTGTTTGATGAACTCTGCCACCGATGGCCATGGTTGAGGAAGTGAGTGCAGACTAAACTCGCGGCCTTTGAGTTCCACTGGCTCATCTGGACGAAGAAAATCTTGCTGCGCATTGAGAATAACCTGCTTTCTGCTGAACCAGCGAGTACCAATAGCTGGCAACCCTGATACCTGAACTATGTCCTCCTCTGTTACTGAAATGCGAACCCCTTGGACCACTGAAAAATCGCCTTGAAGGTTTTGTGCAAACTCTAAGACTTGTTCCTGGTCAAATTCACCCAATCTTTCAAAATATACTGTCCATCCCGCTTGTTGGAAAATCTGATAGACTTCGGGAAACAATTGAAGAAGATTTATGGAGCCGGGCTCATGTCTAACGGCCGACCCTCCCATGGATGTAGCTTTGAGTTATACGCAGAGGCACAGAACACAGTAAACACAGACCCTGATCGCGCTAGTTGTTGCAACAGAGGCTGCAAGGTCTAAATGACGGCGGAAATAGATATGACAAGGGACGGAAGCTTGGTTAATGCGAAGTGATTGTTCAATTTTTGGAATTCCCCTCCCTACGTATGGTGTAATAATGATTGGGCGTGTGAAGATCTGTAATCATTATGAATGAAATCCTCTCTTTAATATAATTTAACTGAATTACATTAAAACCTCATACCTTACATTTTTTTACCTTTGGTCTAATAATTTGAAGTGTCGATTGCTTCAAAATAGCTTAATGTTCATGGAAGAATCTGTAGATTTCTTTGAAATTTAGAACAGGAGTGTAATTGGATCTGGTCAGTGCTGAATAATTTTTCACCAAAAGGATCTGAAGTATAATTGTGGAGAACCAAAAAGCTTATATAACATCGAAGAGAAATAATGTTTTAATGATAACAGGTTGCTGAAACTGGTGTTTTAGCAACGGAAAAATGAATGATACGTTGCTGAAACAGGTGTTTCAGCAACGGGAAAAATCAGAGAAATGGGATAAATGACTTAGGTCTGTAAACAGTGGGGAAAATATTTGATAGGGGATAATTTCAGTAGTAAGGGATGGGGAACACTGACTGAAGGAAGATATTTCAAGGATGGTAGGAGTGGGAATAATGGAAAAATGGAAATAATGTAGGAATGGGTATGAAGGGATATTGCTAGGAAAATGGGGTAAAATGATGGGAACAAGCTTCTGTGATTGAAGCTTCAGATCTTCTCATGATGAATCTGTCCTCCTTAATGAGCTTTTTCCAGAATCTACAAAATTCAATTGTAATATGCCAATCCTTGACAGGGATTATTAGTGCTAAATCTAATCTAATACTAAAAATACAGTGTAGAAAATTAAATGCTGTGAGGAGCAGAAGACTCCCCTAGAAAAAGATAATGAATATCAGTCATGCAAGCAGTCTTGAAATCCTCTTTAGAAACAGGGCGCTGATATAGACGGAGTCTATGGCCATTGACTAGTAGAGGTGTTTTAGCATCATCAATTGTTAAAAGTCTTACCATTCCATTTGGAAAAACAACATCTACTTCATATGGTCCAAGCCAGCGTGTACGTAGCTTACCCTGAAAATTTTCAAACCGAGAGTCATACAACAAGGCCCAATTACCTTTTTGGAACTGCTTGTGTTTGATAATTTTGTCATGCCACTTCATCTTTTGTTGCTGTATCATGGTTGTTTGATGGATGGCATCTAATCTCTTTTCATCCAACTCCAAAAGCTGCTGCAACCTAGCTGTCTACACATTAGTCAAATCAAGATTAACAGCTAAAGCAGTTCTTAAAGTTTTAATCTCAAATTCCACAGGAAAAACAACATTTTTACCGTAAACCAATTCATAGGGAGAAAAACCTGTAGTGTTTCTCCAAGTAGTTCTGTAAGCCCATAATGCCTCAGGGAGCCTTTGGGACCAATCGTTCCGGTTGTCCTTCACTGTTTTAGTTAGAATGGCTTCTAAAACTTTATTTGTGCTTTCCACCTGCCCATTGGCCTGGGGGTGGTATGGTGTAGTCATTCTATGTTGAATATGATATTTGTGAAGGGTA